>VZRN01000251.1:93980-138704 GCA_013397935.1 Dasyornis broadbenti
AAAAAAAAAAAAAAAAAGAGAAGACAGAGTGAGGAACTTCTCAGAGTGTGTTCCTGCCATCTGAGTTATGATGGGGGGCATTGCTGGGGAGCCCATTTGCCTTCGTGGCACATGGCCATGCTTTCATAAACTTGCAAGAGATGGATTTTTTCTATATAGTTTTTATTTTTTTTATGGTCAAAGAAAGCATTCTCCAAAGGCTGACTGCAGAAAAAATCCTTGGTCTTTTTGGCAGAATTCCCTGGTACTTACACAGGCAGAGTTTGCTGTGCTCCAGCTCTGGTGCGTGACACATGCTCACAACACATCCAGGGCCACACGAGGATCTTTCGACTCGAGGCTGAATCTGGCCATTTTTCCTCTATGGGAAAGATGTAAATAATTCTATTTATGTGGGTGAAGAAAGGTGATATTCAGGATGAGGAAAGGTGGCTCAGGCTGCTGACCTGGCCCTAAGAGGAAGGATGGGTTGAGGACCAAGCCAGAGACCTGCTGTATCCAAAGTCTGGCTCCAGACTGCTCAGATCTGCCCATCCTGTCCCTGCAGCCTCTGGGGTCAGGTCTGTGCTGCTTCTCACCATTGGCAAAACCAGCAACACTGCAGCAGAGAATGGGGATTTTTCCGAGCTCTTGCTCGTGACACCAGATGTGCCTGTGTTGTTTTTTTTTCAAGCTCATTTGAATGTATGTAATGGACCTCTGGCTTTGAAAAATCATCAGTTACCAGATGTCTTTTAAATGGTCTACCTTGCAAAAGCATCCGTTACCAGATGTCTTTTAAATTGCAAACCTCTGTAGTCAGAGGTTAAAGCTGTGTCAAAACAGTCACTGATAGGAATTCACATTGCACTTTCAATGCACTATGATTTCCTCTAACTCCTTCCCCGTACAAGTCCTCTCATGGAAATTTTATGGCTCACCCAAGACCTGCCACCCGCCCATCGCTAGAGATTCAGTGATAAATGCTTTTAATAATTAACAGTGTCAGGGCTTTGTACCTCTGTCTCATGGATATCTCACCTCTCAGACAGCAGAAATAAAGGCCTGTTGTAACAGGAAGAGTAATGATCTGGATGCTGGTGGAAGCTTCCTGCAGCTGCACCATCAGTGCAGATCTTCTCCAACTGGAGCTGTTTGTAAGCAGGATTTTGTCCTGGGCCCAGTTTGGAGCTCAGGGCAGCTGGAGAAGCAGGGATGCCTGCAGACTTCCCAAGGTAAAAGAGGTTTGGGGGCTGTGTGGGGCTGGGAGGAGGCTGTGCAAGTCAAAAGGACAAGCAGGTTGGGTGTGAGCTTCCTCATTAATCTCATTCTCCAGGGTCTCATCCAGCCTCTCTGCTGGCTGCCAGAATCTCATACTGAGTGGCTATTTTGGGATACTGCAATGCCAAGTGTTACTTCAGAGATGTTTGGAGAGAGATTTAATAAAATCAACTAATAAGGTTTGACGTGCTGAAGATTAGGAAAAGTCATTCCGAGCATCTGCACTGACCTCGGAGCAGGAGGCTCAGGGGAGTCATGTGTGTCCTGGGAATGGACACCCTCCTGGGATGGCTGGTGGGATGAGAGCAGCTCAACTCTGTGAGACATCTCTGAACCGAGAGGGCAAACCAGCAAGGCAGCCTGACGCTGGATATTGACCTTAAAATTAAAAAAAATAAGGAAGGGAAAAGGCAGTTCGAAGCTGCTGCGTGCTCTGGGTCTGGAGCAGCCCCCTCTGTGCAGCAGCAGCTGGGGTGACTGCAGCAGTTGTCCCCTTGTAAATCACCCTGTCCCCAGCCCAGGGGCTGGCACTGGGCGGTGGGTGCCCCGCTCACAGCCGGGCGCTGCCCTCGTGCTCGGTGCCAACTGCTCGGGGCTGTCAGCTTCTGGTTTTGTTTTGATAGTTTAGGGGTTTTTTTTTTCTCCCCCTTTTTTGTCATAGGACCAGCCCGGAATCAAATCACTAGATGGATGTTTATTACTTTCCAAATAATCTCTAGCCGGGTTTTAGTGCTGACACCGTACGAAAGGCGGTGTCACCACTGCGCTCATGTTTCCATGTGACACCACTGCTCGCTGTTTTTTCCCATTTCATAACTAATAAGTGAAGTGAGTTTGACAGCCTTGGTTTCAGCTTCAGCCTGTTGGTTCCCATGTAACAGACAGTTTCTGTTAGCAGCAAATTCTTGTCAGGAGAAGAGAATTACAGCTCAAGCTTGAAATGTCCTGGTGTTCGGTGCAAAGCTTTAAATTCTTGACCAAAGTTAGATAAAGCCAGCTGAAAGTGTGACGTTTTTAAAACACTATCTATTTATCTTTTCCTTCTGACCAAAAATACCTAGAGTGGAAGTATGAGTCTTTGCATCCAAGCAGAGAACAGTTGAGCTCCTCTGGAAAAAAAAAGGATAAACACAGCATTTTAAATATTCTGCTTTTTAAAATCTGTGCAACTGTCCTTCTCCCCAGATATGTGTGTCTATTATCTATATTAAAAGAAAAAGGTATGTCAACACATACTTTTAAATAAAAAAGAATTATTAATTTTCAAGGTGTGGGAAGCTTCTTTAACTGGTAATAAGAAAAAAATGTTAGCTCTCCCCCAGTAGTCATTAATAGCTCTGAGCTCCAGCCTGAGTACAGATGGAGCTTTGATGTGATCACACTTTTGCAGAGAGTATGTGCTGCATATCCTGCTGCTAATCCTGGGGTGGAAATCAGCTCCTCCTAACACCTGCTGCCAGGACCTGACACAACTGATTTCAGCTGCAGCACACGCAGCCTTCTGTGCTGGAGTTTGGATTTGGGCATACCCCAGCTGGGCAAGTCCTTTGCCTGGTGCTGACACCGTCCTGTAAAGCCTCCCTCCAGAGCCCCTGCTGTGGGCTGCCCTCCTGGGTCACCTTCAGCCCAAGCATTTCTTGAAGCTCCATTTCTCTCTGCTGGCTGGGGGCTGCTCCTCCCCTCCGGGCACACGAGAGGTTTGTGTCCACACAATGTTTTTAGTTATGGTTTCCAGCAGGATGAGCTGTCCCACATCCCAGCTCGGAACAGCGTGTGAAATACAGCAGCGTTTGGGGTCAGATGAGGAGCAAGTGCCTGTGGAGCTGGGAGCCCCAGGCCCTCAGGCTACAGCTCTGGACCTCTTTAGGGAATCCTGTTTCTGGAGTCTTCCTGGCTGGCTGGGGCTGGGCAAGGGAGCACAAGTGCCATAAAAACTGGAGTCAGACGTAGATCCCGACGGTTTTGGCCTCTTTGCTAGCATTTGGCAATCAGATCTTATTATTTAAGAGTTTTCTAGCGGCTGAGTGGAAGACTGGAGGGTGTTTTGGAGGGGCCTTTTTGGTAACGGTTTGCCAAATTTATGGTTAAATCTGAAGGGACCCTTAGCCTGACCCCTGGTATATAACAGTGAGTATTGAACTTCCTGCACTTAACGCCCACAGTCTACCCAAGAACTGCCTAACCACACTGCTTTCCTCGGGAAAAAAATGCTCTTAAATGCACTCATTTCAGCATGGTAGAAATGTTTCTTATCCCTGATAGGGTGGAATGGGATTTTCCAGAAGGCTCTGGGACGAAGAACTTCTGACCTAGGTTCTTTCTGCCTTCCCCTTGACCTCATCCCTCTCCCCAAACAGCACCTTTGTCCTGCTTGTCTCCTCTCCTGGTTGTGCTGGATGCTGGAGAGACATCAAATAATCTAAAGGGGCAGAGGGGGAAGAGGTATCCATTTGGGAATAAAGAAAGGGCAGGCATGTAACCCAACTCAGCAGGGATAGGGTTAATCTGACCTTGCCCCACATTTGGGTGGGAAATTTTCAGCTGGAAACAGAAATTTATTATTCCACAGAGATGTTTGCAGTGACATGTGAGCCACCACTGCTGTCCTTTAGCACAAGCCCTGTCAGGCCAGGCACTGAGCTGGTGCAGAGCAAAAAGCTGTCCCTGCCCTGAAGAGGTCTCAGACTCACAAGGTAATTACTTCTCTTTGTCCATTAATTTCCTCTCCCAGATTCAAAGTGTAACGACAAATAAATGATTTTAAGTAACCTCTTGAGATAGACATGTTGCCAGCAGGCCCTGACGCGCCTTGGGTAATGGAAGCCTGGGGGATTCACAGATTTGGAAAGCTGCAGCGTGGCTTCTCTAAAATGACACAGATTTAGATATTCTAGAGATTATCTTCTAAAAACATGGTGGTCAAGGGCTTAATGACTTAAGTAGTGGTCAAATGTCTCCTTGTTATCAATTGTCTATTGCCAGTTAAACTGCATTAATGAAAGTCTCTTGATAAAAGCTGCCTTATCAGCCGGAACTGAGATACCCAGCCTAATGTGCTCCAGCAAGGCTGCAGGAAATGCTCCTTTCAGCAGCAAAGGAGACGAGGTGTCGCTTTCCTGAGTTAGGCTGAGTCAAATGGATGGGCAGGCCCTCCAGAAAGAAGCGATTTCTTTCACCTTTTGTGTTAAAGGGCTGCTTTACCCGTGTGTCAGAAAGGATTCTGTCTGTCTTGCAGGAGTCCAGAGTCCAAGCAAACACACCTTGCTGGCCATTTGCAGTGGCTGGGGCTGGAGGCAGCGTCATTGCACCCTGAGGGGATGGCACAGCACATCCCTCTGCCATAACCACTCACTGGCTTGGAGAAAATGGGCTGGAAATGGTGTTTAACATTGTTGATGACAATTTTTCCAGATTTATTACCTGTTTTTTGTTCACTGTTTGGCTGCCTGCTCCCCCTCCATCTGCCAGCCCTGTAATCCACCTCCTCTTATCTCAGCACAGTTCTCTCCACCTCTTGCTCATTTTCATTTTATTGCCTAGCTAATCTCATCCTCCTGCTTTTCCTGACACTGCTCCCTCCTCCCCATCTGTGGAGATTAAATCACTGCTCCTTTTGTCTGATGCCACTCAACATTCCCCCATTTCACTCAGGCTTTGGGACGCTTCCAGGCACTTTTGCTGTTGTTGCACACATCCGTTTTCCTGGCACAAAAAGGCCCATCAGCATCTGATGGGAGCGTTAGCGAGTCCTCGTTTCAACCAGTTCTCAGAGATGTCCTGAATCTGAAATGGAGCCGAGCTCAGCGTGCCCAGGGCAGCAGAGCCAGGTGTGTGTCTGGAACACCAGGACCATCAGCAGGATGCTCAGGGCAGCTCTGACAGAGCCTGGCACCTGAACATTAGCTGAGAAAAATCTAGACCAAAGGAGTGGGCTAGGAAATCTCCCAGCTTTCAAAATGTGAAGTTTTGGAAGTGGTTTCTCAGTCTTGTTGGTGATGTATCAGTGTAGTCAACCACCTTCCCTATTTGCAGCCTGTCAAGTGTTCATGGCCTCAACAGTTTTATTCTAATTGCTGCTGAGAGCTGCTGGGGGTTTTAGGTCAAGGCTGAAACAGCCTCCCTGTTCAAGGGTGTTTAGTGCATCCTGGTGTGGGGTCACAACCCTGGATGGGGACACCTGATTTTCACACCGTGTGTTTCTGGCACCCTTCCACCTTCCCGCAGTGCTGGAGGCTCTTAGCAGTTCTTGCTCCACCTGTGTGACTGTGCAAGGCCTCTGACCGCAGTGCTGCTCGTGCTGGCTCAGAGCTGCAACCAGCAGAGCCTTTAACTCCCCGGCAAGCCCCAGACTGTTTCAAACTTTACTTCAGCGACCACATTTCCTGACTGGACTCCTCGCGGCTGCCACTCGCTGTTCCTCCCCGCTGTGAGCACCCCAGTGTGTTTGCTGCCAGAACAAGCCCTAAAGTCTTGATTCAAAGAATCCCACTCTAAATACATGGGAGACAGTCCCCTTAGCAAGGACTGCTGCTGTCTGGTTCCAATCATTGAGTTTAGATGTTCAGTTTTATTCTGTTTGGGTTGTATCCCTTGCCTTAATCTCCACTCGCAATGCCAACCACGGTACATTTGCTATATCTCACCCCACTACCTTTATCTGCCAACATGTTTTAAATAAGTTTAAAGAGTATGGTAGCTAAAAAGAAAAAAACCAGGCAGCTTCAGACGAAAGCCAGCAGCATGCCTTTAAAAATAGAGCAGCGAGGTGCCGAGCAAGTGGGTGCACGGGCGGGGAGCGGCAGAGGCTCTGTTTAAACAGAAGGTAAATAAGTGGCCGGGGGAGCTGCAGTTCATCTTGTTCCCTTACGTGTTGCCCAGATAATGCAGCTATCTTCAGGCAGGCTGGCTCTAAAAATGGCCACAGCTCTTGGGTTTCACTGGGTGACGCTCAGGCTGCCGCTGTCCGACCGTCTCCGGTGAAGCCTCCATGGGAGCAGCGCGAGGGCGCACCAGGGAAATGGCGTTTGGTGCTTCAGAACCCGCAGCAGTGCTCAGCTCTTGGCACTGGTGCTTCATGAAGAAGACTTTTGCAGTGAAGATGGTGTGACTTTATACCACGGTGCCTAATGCAAAAGTCGCTGCCTGTAAATCCCTGGGGTCAGGCAGTGTTTTGTTAAAATTCCCTTTCCTGCTGTGGTTGACCTGTGAAAACAGCAATCATCTGACAGTGACAGCGGCACTTAATTAGTAATTCAGGATTAAAGTGGGCTGTCCAGTGAGTAATTTCACAGGAGCAGAGTTTAGGATTGAAGCTACTTTAATATAACAGTTGTCTTGAAAACCTCTTTGGCATTTTAATGGTGTTTTTCTTTGGTCTAAATATATATGAGAAGTTGAGAGGATGTTTAAATCTGAGCAGGATATAAAAGGGACCAAGAGAAAGGCTCAAAGGTCTTGTCCAAACCCCACACAGTTGTGCGAGCCACTGGCTTCCCTAGGACGGGACATCACCCCGGGGAGTTGCACCATTCACCATTCCCCTCACTGCTCCAGGATGAATACTGGTATCTTTACCTTCCATGCCACTCTCCTCTCTTCTGCCCAGCTGAGTTCAGCTCAGCTGTGCAGAGGACAAGGATTTGTTACCCTTCAGTGGCTGCAGCAATGGCCAACCAGCCCTTCCCTGCTCCTGAGGAGACTGTGTTTGAATTGGGCACATGTTGCTCACCGGAATGGGGAATTCTCCATTTCTTTCTAAATGAGTTTTCTCAGGCTGTCCCTGTTCAGCAAATTCAGGAGAGAAAGGGCAGCAACGCCCCTTGGCCAGACCATGGCAAGCACTTATGTTCTCCTTCAGGAGTAGGCGGAGTGCAACCTTCCCCATGGCAATAGAGTGATCCTCTGTTGGGTGAATTGTTGCTTACAAGGTTAATTAGTGGTAGAAAATGAGCTAGAATACTTGGGAGTAATGAATCATAATGAGTCGTTATATTTGAGGAGTGACAAATTAAATTCATGCGTGTTCTGGACTACTTGTTTTAGTCAGAATGGAAAATAGTGCTGTGCTTTCTTCTGCTGTTCTGCTTTCATGTTGAGATGTCAGGAAATAAATCAATATGGCCAGCGTTTGTAAAGTCTGGCAGTGCTTGATTGCACGAAGCTTAATCTCTCTCCTGGGTCCTTGAGCTGGGCCAGGAGCAGGAGCGCCTCTGGAATCAATACTTCTGCCCCCACCTTCAACAAGAGGTATTTTGATCCGTTACTGAGAAAATGCAAAACTTCTCCAAAGCCAAAAGAGGGAAAAAAAAAGTTGTGTTGTCCTAATACCGTGAGTGGTAGTGTCCCCTGGCTGCTCTGATTGAGGTGTAGTACCCTTATCTAGGGAAGAACATTAAATTATAGCTCCACCTCCCACAGCAGAGTCAAGAGACCTCTTGGTAGCAAGGTTCATGAGATCCTTGAGTTCCTGCTGTCCCCAGAAGAATCTCTGGAGTTTTTCTGTGGAGTTAGACCAAGCAGCATAGGGGCAGACGGCCATTGTAACCCCTGAAATACCCGGAAAATAAGGATAAGCAAGGAAAGTAAGGATAAGGATACTCCTACCTGGAAGATAGCTGCTGGAATCTCAATGTAAGATGAAGGACACTGTGAAAAATAGGATCTTGGTGAGAAGAAATCATTCTTTGTCCCCTTCAAGAATTATAAGATGTCCTTGGGTGAGCTGAAGCCTGGCACAAGCTGTTGAGCTTGATTTGGGGGTTTTTTTGGTGTGGTACCAAGGTTCAGCTGGTTCAAGGCTGGAGGAGCTGTGAGCAGTGGGAGGATTCAAATTCACAGCCTTTCTCTTAAATAGATCGGTGGTTCCAAGGGGGCAAGTGACTGCTGCAGTGATTAAGTTCTTTGCTGGACTAATGCCTCTGGAAACGTTTGGAGAGACCTGACAAATCTTTCTGTCTGTTGAAGGCTTCCATGGCGTTAGCTCTTTGTCACCACTGGGACAAGAGATCTTCCTCGCCCACAGAACAAAGAGCACTTCGGGGTTCAAAGACAGAAGGTACCAACTGGCACTTAGTATTGCCACTAATTAAATGTCAAAACCTAATACAAGGTATTGCCGCTAATTATATGTCAAAACCTAATACAAGTTAGGACCAAATGAGAGCATTTCTCCAGAAGTCTTCACAGCTGCCCTGCCTGCAGCCCTGTGGGTTATGTTCTGAGTTTTTAAGCTCTCATACTGGTCCTTCTCATCTCCCCTGACGTGGCTGGTCCTGGCATGGTCAGGTGCAAACTCCCACGTACTCAGGACTATAAGGCCATCACTGACACAAAGTGGAAAATTCTCTTCGGGTGCAGAGCTCTTTCAGCAGGCAGCCAGTGGGGTGAATGCTCACGGACCTGGCCCTGTGCTTGGAGATGTGGATTCATATACAATATCTTCCGTGAAAGCAGCTATTCTTGCTCTTGCCAAGCTGCTCTGAAGACCCATACAATGATGTTAATTGTAAGCCACAAGCTGGCTCTTATCTTTGAATTGTTTTTCTCTGACAATTTTAAGAAGAGCTCAGCATGTTCTCAGTAGGAGCTGATAGATGCTGAGCACTTCTGAAATCCTGCCAACTTCATTTAGGTTCCTAAACGGGAACGGAGTGCTTTTGAACATATGATCCTAAGGGTGCATTTCATAACTCTACAGCTCTGTCCATATCGTTTCTTTCCTCTCCCCCTGTCCCCAGAATGCTCCTGGCAGCAGCAATAGCACCAGGAGCAGCAGGCTAGTCAAGGCTTGAGTGATGTCTCAGTTAAGATGTCAGCTCAAGCCACACTGAGCAGAATTAAATGACAGCAGTTAAAAAGTGCCTGTCTGCATCCTGCCTGCAGTAAGGTCCCCAGTCATCACTACCAGCAGAATAGATATATTTGAGATAGCTGCAGTGGATTTTATACCTATATATATATTTATATTTATATGAAAACAAGAATCCAGTGCAAATTCTGCCTTGTTTTTCAGAGTATTTCAGAGTATTTAATTCCATGGTTCAGGCTACGTACGCTGTACTTGACAATGCCCTGACTCTCAACTTCAGAATTCAAATCTTCTCCTAAGCAGGTTCTTGGGGCAGATATAATGAATATTTTGCAGTGTTCGAGGGGCAGAGGAGGGGGGCAGACAGGCCTTTAATCTGAAGCTTTTCCAGCAGAGTTAGTGCATGGACAGCATCTGTTTTGGTGCTGTGAGGCTGACATCCTCTCCCAGCAGACTTGGCAGCGAGCGGAAGGACCACATGTCAAAAAATCTGGGGGGCCCATGCGCTGTGGACAAAAGTATGGCAAAGAATTTAAACATCAGTGAGTGGAGTGATGCTGGAGGGCTGGCGGGGAGCGATTAGCACAGTGCTCTGGAATGTGGCGCTTCAATAGCGCTCCAGAAGGCTCTGCAGCCCCATTGACTTGTGCAGCGTCAGGAGAGAGCCCCTGCACTGCGGCTTTGGCCGTGGGGATGGGAACGTGCCGGGCTGTGTGTGCAGAGCTCCCTGCGCTGCTCTCCCTGCCCCTCGTCCTGCCCTTGGCAGTTTCCTTCGCTCCACAGGACTCAGGTGGCCACAAGGTGCACTGCCAGAACCCTCCCTGGCAGTCTGCAGCAGTGTCAGCTGCGGCCTCACTGTGTGTTTGCCCTGGGCCAATGCACTAAGGGCCGCCTGGGGCCATGATCCAGCTGTTGCCAGCTGTGCAGTGGGGTGGTGCGCGGGGTGGGGTTTGCATGTTTTTCTCACCTCTGTCAGTGTGCAGTTTGGGTGGGTTTTCCCTCTGGTTTTGGTCTCTTTGGGAATGCACCCAGCGGGACTGAGCACTTATCTGTGGTCACATTCACTTGTTTCATTTTGTTTTCTTTAAATTTTCCATTTTTTCTTCCCCCACTTCAGATTTCTAGGTATGTGAATCCAAGTGCGGAATGAATTAAAAATAAAGCTGGGTAGAAGGCCTGGCTGATGTGAACACATACATTTTTAGTTGAGGGGGGAGAAGAGCGCACTCATTCAAGCCCTCATCCAGGGCAGGGAATTCCCTGGCTTTTGTCTAAATATGGCATGCAAGAGCAGAGCACAGGCAATGCAATACTTCACTGAGTATTGTTTAAAAGGCAGCTTGGCACTGGCCAGCAAGTAGGATTCTTGTGAAAACATGGCACAAGGAGTTGTTTGACAGATTCTGACATAGCAAAGTCTTTACAAGAGGCAAAAGAAAAAAAGAAAAAAAAAAAAAAAAGAAGAAGGAAAAGAGAGAAACTGTGGAGTGCATGAAGCCGAAAGTATATTGTCTGCCTAGGAAGACTGCAGAATAAAAGGTACTTTGCACTGAGTCATACCCTGCATGCTCCGTGGGTCTGATCCTATCAGTGATCCATAGCACTGAGCTAAAAATCCACTCCCAAGTGATGGCCTCTTGTCAGTCTTCCAGGAGAGGATACAAAGAACAGTGAGAGCTGGGGAAGAGACTGCCATGGCTTGAACCCACCGGCCAGAGGCTCTATCCCAGACTTGCCAGGTTGGATGGATCTGTCCTCTGCCATCCCGTGTTCTACCCTGCAGGCAGTGGCGTTTCACCAGCAGACCCTGGGATGCAGCACTCAGTCCCAAGCAATCCTTGGTTTGTGTAGGTGTCTCCTTTTTGCAAAGCTTATGCTGAGCTGTGGCTTTGAACACTTATTGCAGCAGTGGCCCCTGCCTGGAAGGAAACCCTTCTCCCTCTGCTGCATCTGGAGACATTGTGAGAACCTTGGAGCACGAAGGCCTTTGAATATTTCAGCAGTGGAGAATTTTGTATCCAAAATTCCTGGTCTGTTTTTGTAACACGGCCGTTATGTCAGTGTGCTTTGAAGGAGGGAAAATTTAGCTGGAACTCAGCACTTCTGGAGGTCTCAAAAGAGGACACATCACTCGATGATTCCACTACTGACAACAGCTACTGAACAGCCTGTGTAGCTCATACAGAGGAGGACTTGGCTCAGACTTCCCTAAATTTGCCTTGAATGCAACATCCACGCTTGATCATAGCTGGAGCTTCCTCTCATCCAAGCTAAGTCACTCTTCCTCTGGTTGATTGTTTGGATGGTGTCTTGCAATGTAAACTAGAATGATAGGAGTAGTCTGTAATTAGCACGTGCCCTCAGGCAGTTTTGCTGTTCCTGAAATGCAAGGCCTAAATTGTTCTGCAATAGGGTTGGTTTGGTGAGGCCTCTACCTGCTCTGCATTTGTACTTGTGTTGGTGAAAGCTGCTCCCTAGGAGTGGTCAGGTATGGATCAGAAACCAGGACAGATCCACTCCTGCGGGCATCTTCCAGTGAAACCAAAGGTTAATCCATCAGGTGTTGCCCATGGGATGCACTCCATGGCAAAGCAACGAAGCCCAGGAGTTTCTGTGACGTCTTAGCAAAGCTCAGGGGAGAGTGAAGGCACGAGAACTCCCCCAGCCTTTTTGAGCATTTCAGCCGATGTTGTCAGTTGTAGTGGAGCTGCTGCAAATAGTCCAGAAAACAAATATTTGATGTCCCCATCCAGCAGAAAGTAAGTAGAAGAGCCAACCACCTGCCACTCACTTGGTCCCCTCAACAAAACCGGGCTGGGGCTGGGAATCAACAGCAACGATGCTGAGTTTTTGTAGTGAGTTCCCTCTGAACAAGAGCTGTGCTGGGAGAGCAAACAACACCTGGAGGAGCTGGGCTGAAAGGGAGCTGGGCTGGCGGGGAAAAGCTGTTTGTGCTCCAGGGTGGGGCTGCTGGCATGGGCAGGAGGAGGAGGAGGATGACTCCATCAGCCCCTGGTAAGGCAGGAGGAGCGGGGGGTGAGTGCCTCCCTTGCCCTGCCCTGGCTGGGTGGGCAGCAGCTCCTCTGTGCCTGCCAGGAGGAAAGCCCTGGAGAGGAGCTGCCCCCAGCCCCTCCTGCTGTTGGCTGGGGTGGGGTCACAGCAGAGGACAAATGACAGCGTTGGCACTGGGCACTGGGACATCGCCTGTGTGGTGGAGGCAGCAGATCCCTCACCACTCACACCTCTGCCCGAGCTGAATTCCCGAAGGAAACCAGAATCCCTTTGCCCTAACTGGGATTAGAGCAGGGGGGATGGCATGTTACCCGCTCTGGCTGGGCCCAAATACCCAGCGTCCAAGTGATCTGCATTTGGGTGCTGGGGTTTTTTTCTTAATCTTATTTTTTTGTTGTTGTTTTTAGCCTTCTAAAAACAAACTTTGGATTCATCAGCTGGAAGTGATCTCATCGCAATACAGATTTGCTTTCCTGGGAAACTAAACTTCTGGTGTAATCATGGGAAAGTCTCACCTTCCCTTTTTTATATTCCTTTAACCAAGTTTCTATTAAAATTAGCTTGGCAGGACAAGAATTCCGAGGCAAAGACACAAAAGAAAAACCTGTGTTACTATTAGCTTTTCTATTCTTTTTATTTTCTTACCCATCTCATGATTTTGGGGAGGTGTCAAATGATTTTTGAATATTTAATGACACAGATCCCAATCTATAGAGAAGGATACATTTTACCAACACAGTAGTCCGTTTGTCCCACTGCCAGCAAAAAATAGAGGCAAACCACAATAATTAATTATTGCCCTGTCTTTCGTAGTTTTCTTTGAGCTGCAATGCTGTCTGCTCACTCCCGTTCTTTTTCTGCCTCTTACAAATTCTTTGCACAAGTGGAAGCCCAGCTCAGCAAACCCAGGGCAGTATCACTGTGCTCAAGTGAGGACGGGCTTGGCTCCTCTTCAAAGGGAGCTTTTATCGAGTGTTTAGTGCGATGTGACAAAGCAGGGAAGTGTGCCATGGATGTGGTGCTTCCAAATCCCCTCCTTCCACCTTGATTAAACTTGAGGGCAATTACCCTTGCCAGGGTGATGAGCGCTGCCAGCCTGCATCTTGTTTACAGCTGTGCTCAGTTTTTTTTTACGTTGTTTTCCCATTTTGCACTGGGATGAAAAGGTTCTGCTTTATGCCCTGGATAAAACCCGTTTAAAATACCAAGTTTCTCATAATTTGCCACAGGAACCATGGGATCCAGAACGTTGTGTTTCAGGCTGGCACAGTTTGCTCACATGTGCAAAATGATGCCCAGGCCCCAGGAGACCTGCAAGGTCTCACTGTCAGTGCAGGGAAGCTTTGGATGGGGCCAGCAGAAACTAAAAAGATTTATTCTGGAACTATTTTATTGTGCTTGGAGCAAGCATTTACTGTCTGCTGTGAGTGGGCTTTAGACGCTGCTGCAAATTCCAGCTGAAAATTTCACAGCATTTGCCATTCCGTTTTGCCTTATTTTATTTTCTGTGTTTCATTTTCATTTCGAGATTCTGCTTTGTTCTGAATTCTGATAAATTTAGATCTTTGAATCAAAGTCTTATTTTAAAAAAACCAACCAAACAACCACACCACATTTTGGCAAAAGATATTTGACAAAACATTTTTATTTTACCAATTTCCCAGTTGCCTATAGCAGTCACTTTAAAAATGGCTGCATCTAACTAATTTTACTTGAAAAGATCTGTTTCTTTTTTCTCTCTGTTCTTTTTTTCTTCCTTCACAAGAACCAGGCCAGATTTCAGAGAAACTGTAACAGGAAAAATGCACATCAGCATCCTGAGATATTTCCATGTTTGGTTTCAAATCTGTCCATTTGCGTGGAGAAAAAATATGTTCTGAATTTTCGATTTCAGAGACTTTGTGGTTTGGTGGTTTTGTCTCACAGTTGAACAGAACACACTGAGGACAGGAGCTTTTCTCCCTGGTCGTTCTTGGTCGATCCTGGTTCTCATCTCTGCCCTGGGTTTCACCCATCACTCTGTGCCCTGACAGCCTGCTGGTTTCTTCCTCTTTTCTCTGAATAATCTTCTTCCCTCTTTTCTTTCTCTAAAATGACATGGAAGCCAATTTCTGTTGATTACAAGACGATGCTGAACTTTTCTTCGCCGAGGCTGAAGCCTCTGAAGCCATCAGCGGACAACGGTGGGACACCAGCCGCAGCTCCTCGTTGCTCGTGGCTCTGTGCTGCGATCCCAGGGCTGGCTTGGGATTCCACGTGCCTGGGAGGGGTGGCCCTGCAGGCAGAGCCAGGGCGAGGCTCCCACAAGCTGCTCCCATTCCTGCTCACCACAGATGAGGAGCCCACCTGTTCTAAACTGTGCTGGAATATCAGCCGGAGCCTTGGCTCTGTTGTTTCAGGCTGCAGTGGGTGATCTTTAATCCTTCTATTCAGAGTGTTTCAGGGAACAGAGGAGAAGCATATGGCATGTGCTCACCTCGGCTCCCAGGAGGTGTGGGGGAGTGTCCCAGCAGCTGCTGGGGTGATCCTTGTCCTGCTGCCCACAGCCATGGCTGAAAGGTGTGCTCAGGGTTCTGGGCATCACCCACGAGCTGGTGGTGTCCCTTCCTCCCCTCTGCAGCCAACAGGGGCGTGGCAGGGCAGAGGGGCTGGAGGAGGGGCTCCATCCTCTCCTTGTTTTCCTTCAGTCAGATCAGCTCAACACAGCAGTGTTGGGAGCACCTCAGAGGCACAGGTTGCCCTCCACAGTCACATTGGGGCTTTCGGGGTAGGGGTGCCTTGGGTGCTTGGAAGTTCATTGGATTAAGGACTCACGTTTGACCAAAGAGGGTCTCTGGTGAGGTCTGGATGCAGCTTTGGCCTCAAAGCACACGAGATGCCTGCAGCAGTAGAGCAGGGGGAGCTGGCTGAGTGCTCAGCACTGGGACCTGCCTCCTGGATCTGCACCTCCCCATATCTGCCCTTGTCACCTTGTCACATCCATCCTTGATGTGCTGCCATTGCTCATTGCCTGACCCTCATGCTGACCCAGCTGCAGCCAGCAGGAGCAGTGGCAATGGCAGAACTGGCACCTCCTCTTCTCCCTTCCCTTGTTCCCTCCTGTGTCCCCTCCTGCCCACCCTGCACTCGCAGCTTCGCCTGCTCTGGGCACCATCTGCTGGGTTTGGGGCTGTCTCATCTCACCAACTGTCGTTTGTCCTGGCTGAGGGGGAAATGTGCTCACGTTTTGCATCAAAGGACCCCTCAACCCCTCTCTTTGTGGAGCAGCCGGGCTGTCGGAGAGGAGCCAAGCAGTTGGCACTCAGTAAGACACGAGCATTTATAAAAGCATTACAGTGAGGTTAGAGCCTCATTAAAGTACTGCTAACGAACCGTCTGCCTTGCAGAAGTATGAAATTTTAGTTAATGCTTTAGTTAATCTCCTTCTAATTTTATGTATATTTAAATCTTTCTGGGCAGGCAATATTCATTTCTCCAGGCTGCTACAGCACAAACAAAGCCCATTTCAGAGGAGCTGCTCTGGAAGTGCCTTTGGGAGATACCTCCAGCCCCATCCTGCAGCCTCATCAGACACGGTGCAGAACCTCTGGGCAGCCCCTCTGTGTGGTCACGGCAGTGTCCTGGAGCTCACTGGACACAAACCCCAGTGCTTGGGGTGCGCAGCAGCAATGGTGGCTGTGGGATGAAGGCAGGCTCTGGACACACCGCTGCCCCCCTCTCTCAGACCTGCCGCTGCTGCTGGCAGCCTGTGCCAGGTGTGTTTTGGGGGACAGAGATCCCATGGCTCATGTGTGGGAGCTGCAGTGCCCCGAGATCCACAAGCAGCATCCGAGCTTTGCTGGCAGAGATCTCTGGGCCGGGGGCTGCCGCTGGTGAGTCTTGGCCAAGCGTCCCCCGGGAGCCAGCAGGGATTTGTACAGGAGGGAGTTTGCTCTGGGTGCCCCTCCAGCCTCCTCAGCACCCTTAGGGCTGGCTCCAGCTGGTGCTCCTGGCTCCCCCCGCTCCCCCCGGGCTGCGGCAGACACCCGTCTGCCCGCGGACCCCATTGTAAAGCAAATTAATTCTCCCCTGCGCCGAGGAATAGCCGTGCTCTCGGGAAGGCTTGGCAGCAGCAGTGAGGAAAGCAGCTGCTCCGGGACTCACAGCCCCTTTTTATTTCATTTGCCTGGTTTTAGCAGCATGTGAGGAGCATGTGAGGAGCAGCACGGCCGGACACTCGGCCATGGGGACATCTCGCTGGCCACACGGCTGGCGCTGCCCTGGGCGAGCTCCCAGCTTCTCCTCCTGGGCCTCCTCCTCCTCTCGCTTCAGACAGGTTTTTATTCTCCTGCTGGCTATGAAGCAAACCCAGCGGTTTCACTGTCAAAGGATGACATTTGATGGGTGAATCCATCTCTTTTACCTTTCAGGGCAAACCTGGTGTTTTAGACAATAAATGCCACTTTCTTGAATGGAAACAACTGGTCCAAATGGTTTGTGCTAGGTTTAGCAGCCTGTTCTGAGGGTCTGCCCTGGGGAGAGGGGTGTCACGAGAGTAAACTCGGTGTTACATTGCTGCTTTTTGTGTTGCAGAGATTCAGAGCACGATGCAGCTGCAGGGTCGTGCTGAGGATGTTCCCCCACTGCTTCCCAAACCTTGTGGGTCAGAGGGGCTGCACAGGCACTCTTGGGTGTCCTGCCTGGGGCTGGCAGTGTCTCAGGCTGTGGGACGGCCACAGCCTGGGGGAGTCCATGTCTCACTGCAAGATTTCCTCTTCATTTCAGGCATTACGACACAGATCTTCCTCTTGCGAAGGCCCCAGCTCTGCAGACAGGCACTACCCTCACAGCAGGGAAATTAGTAGGATGTCTTGGGGCAAAGGTAAAACTAAAGTACATCAGTAAATGTTTGCAGGATCAGGACCTTATTCAGGCATAAATCAGGTAGCTCCAGCCAACAATAGAATTACCTAAGTATAAAATCCCATGTAAGCCAGTAAGATCAGCTCCAAACCTGTTATGAATTTGCTTTTTGTTTCCATGCCAAGAATATATCACTTCTAACTGCTGCAATCAGGGCTGGTCCTTTCAGGTTTTTTTAAGTGCTTTTGGGCACGTTTATTTCCCGTCACCAGCAGATCCACACGGAGCCTGACCCTCCTTCCCTGGGGCATGTCCCAGCCTGCTTCGCCCACAATAAATTGTCGCTATCAGAGAATATTTTTTTTTCCTTTCCTGGCCGTTTTTGTTACTGCATTTGGTAAACAAAGGGACAGCAGTGACGATCCAAACCCGTTCTTTTTATTTGCCTGGGAACAGACTCAACTATTTGTTGGTCTTTTGTTGCTGTTTTTGTTCTCTTTTTAGCCAGTGACCGTTGAAATGACGACTGTACCTGTGGGGAGCACGAGCTGGTGCTGGATTTGTCACCTGGTGGCACTGGCGGTCAGGGAGGGGGCCCTGAGGAGGACGAGGAGCTGCTTGTGGAAGGCACCAGGTCAAACCAAGGCTCCAGGGCACAGTGGTCTTTCCTGTCCCTCCCAAACAATTTGAGAACAGCCTGCAGTGTTTTCCTGGTGGTTGCGTGTACCTCAGTTTCCCCCGTTCTCACTGCACTGTTTTGAAATGGTGCCCCAAGACAAGAAATCTGGTGGTGCCTGCACCTGGTTGAGCCAGGATGAGACCAGTTCTTGGGAATGAGCTGCTCAGAACACCTGGAGAGATGGAAATGAGAGAAGGAAGCTGGAGGCTTTTTTAGCCTGAGGGCAAACTTCTCCTGGCCTCTCCATCCCTGGGGCCTGTGCTGCAGTGAAGGCAGCCCAGGCAGCTCCCAGACTGGTCTATTCCTAGCAGACACCAGGAGAAGCATCCTGGCTCCCGTTGCCATCCCCACCTGTCCCTCTAACCCACAATAAGGCTATCCAAAAACCTGGGCAGAGCTTTCCCTGCCCCGTTCCACTGGGGCACAGCAGTCCTGTTACAGCCCTGTGAGGAACAGGAATGCATTTTCCACGCTTTGGGGACTGGCGTGGGCTGGGGACACCCTGGTGCCATCAGAGCCATTTGTCAGCCCCGGGCACTCAGGAATGGGGTGGGTGGAGCTGCTCCGCTGCCTCTGCCAGGCAGAACTCCCGTGCTGCAACCCAAATCCTGCAGAGGAACATCCCCGGGAGCCATATGGTGTCTCTGAGGCTTTGATGGAGTGGAACAAAACCCAAAGAAGCCCAGCAGGTTGGACTGTGAGCCACGGTGAGCCTGGGGGGCCTGTCCTGCCCTGCCCAGGGCTGCCAGCCCCGGTGTTTGGAAGTGTGTTGGTGTCTCCTGCCAACGTCCAGTGGAGCTGCTGCTGGGACTGAGGGGTTTGCATGTAAAGGAGGGTGGTTTTATGGTCAAGGGATATGAGTGGACAGAGCAGCATCGCAGGCTGATGTTTGACACACCCATGAGACAGCAGGTGGGTCAGGGGAGCTTGGGGACATGTGGTGTTTGAGCCTGTGCCAGGAAAGCCGCGATTCAAACCCGTGGGCAGCGCTGCCAAGCCACCATGGATGGCTGGAGACGCCTGCCCTGAGCTCTGCTCCCTCAAGGGGGATCAACAGCCCTGCAGCACACAGGAGGAGGGGTACACAGGGATCTCGCCTCCTGGGGCCCACCGAAACAAGTCTCAAATCGACAGAGGCCAGAAAAATGACTCAGGGATTTTACCTTCACCTCATTCTGCGATGCTCCGAGTTTGCTGTGGAAAGGCACGGCCCAGGCTGGTTGAATCTCTAGCTTTGTATCAAGCTTTTGCTGCCTGGTCTCCAAGCAGAGCCACATTCCTGCTGCCAGCCAGGCTCAGCCCTGCGCTGGCGGGACTGGGAAATTGTGAGCAGCATCCCCCGTGTGGGAAACACAGGCTGGAGGAGGGATGTGTGCCCTCCACCTGGAGCTGTGGGGGCTGGAGTGACTCACTGATACCGGAGGCTGCCCAGAAAGGACCTGTGGATGTTTAATCTTGCAAAGGCTCCTGGAGGTTTTCTCTATAATTGCAATTATGTAAAAAAGCCTGATTTCAGAGTTCACTCTAAAAGAAAAAGGGAGGGATGATTGTTTCTGACTGGTCATGGATTTATTTTTTAATTGTGTGCCCACAATGTGTTGTCATGCAAAAAAGATCTAATCCTTACAAAAACTCATTTCAAAATGAGTAACAGCAACATTTTTTCAGTCATTGTCTAAGAAGGCTGTAGCAGGACTGCTGGGAATTCTCTTCTCCTCAAAATGATGTTCTGGTACAATTAGTGGGGCATTTGGACTCTGATAGCATTTGCTGCCACCCAGTTTCTCATGAAAACCCTCCTGATGCCTCTCAGAACTTCATGAAGGTACGTGAGCTTTACTCCCCCACTTTCTCCCTCCCAGAAGGAGGATGGGAACTGGAAAATTCCTCCAGTTTCTTGGCAGAGAGGCTGAGGTGATGTGGTTCTGCACAAAGCAGGTCTGGCCACGGACTCTGGCAGCAGTTTTATCTTCTTGCTGGGCTGGAAATCGTGACCTCAGCCATTGCAGCAGGTGCTCACTGGAACACTCTGCAAGGAAATTGGTTTAAATAGCAATAGCATAATTTATACACCTGAACCAGCAAAGTGTTCATCTGTCTCAGGGGCAAAGAAAAAAATAAAAATTCTGTGAAACTTTCAAGGCTTTGCTTGGTTTTTCTGAAGCCAGACAGGCTCTCAGAGCTGTGCCTTGTGCTTGTCCATCACTGCCTGGAGAATGCCCAGCACAGAGAGGCCATTTCTGCTGATAACGGGAAAGTCGGTGTTTGGTCTTGCTGTCAACAGGTTTTAGCTTGGAGAGAAACCTCCACTAATCAGCTGCTTTGTGGCATTTTTACAGCAAGATAAAAGATGCCTGGAATTATTTGTTGGTCACCAAGCAAATGTTTTACTGGTGAAATGTTCCAGCGGCTGTTTAGAGCCTTGATTGACAAAAGCGCCAAAAAACTTGCAACCCTCTCCATGCCCTCCCTTCCCCAGATTCAGGGCTGGGATGGGAGATGGAGATGATAGAGATGTAGATAAAAAAGGAGATGGAGCCACCTCCTGCAAGAGCTGCAGGGGTCACCCGGGGCTGAAGTGTGGGGAGAAGCTCATTTGTTATGCAAATGTCTGCTTGAGCCTGGGGTAGACAGTGGAAAGCTTGAATTATTTTAAGCAGAGGACAAAAGTTCTCTCCATCCCCCTATCATCTTGGATCCTGGAAAAAAAACAAAACAAAACAGAAACCTCTGTATGAACCATCTGACAATGATCAGCACTTGGCTTTTCTGGCAAGAGCTGGGCGTGCACAGGCGCATGGAAATAGAACAATTAAGAAAAAAAAAAAACGGTATTGGAAGCAGCCAGGCTTTATGCTGTCTTGATGACAGCATGAACTGATCATCCTCAAGCCTTATCTCCCTGAGTCTGCCGGGGACAGCAGAGCTGCAGGGCTGGGGGCTCTCCTTGGGTGACACACAGAGGTTTGTCTTTACTGCCTACCTTGTTGAGGGCTGTGGCTCAGCCGGGGCTCTCTGGGCAAGGAGAGGAGCAGGGGTGGCTGTTTTGGATGCAGGAAGCCTTTTCAGGCCAAAAGTTCGAGCTGGAACGTGGCGCATACAGGGGAGGCACCCGTGCATGGCAGCGACCTTCCTGCGCCGGCTGGCGGCTGGAGCTCCCCGGCCACCGCCCACAGCTTTGCATGAGCAGATGTGCATTTCAGGCTGCTAAGAAAATCCTGTCAGTATTTACATGGCATCCAGGGGCACCGAGGGGACAAAGCTGAGCCTTTCCCACGTGGGCAACGATGCCACGCTGCCATTCCCTTGGGGAGAGCAGCCAAACCTGTGCCGTGAGCTCTGGCAGCACGGGCTGTGTAAGGCAGTGGTGCTGCCTGTACTCTGCCCACAGGGAGCTGTGACAAAAAGCTGTTTTCCAGACAGGCTGCGTCTTTCCAGAGTGGTTTTCCCCTGAGCTGAGCTCTCAGCATCCTTGTGCCCCGTGAGAAGGCCCAGTGGGCTGCTGAGCTCTGGCGTGCAGAGGCCTGGTTAAAGCTGGGGATGAATCAGCTTTTTAAAAGGAACTTCAGACAAGCCTTTGGTCTGTGCTGGAAAGATCCCCACTGGTTCTGCAGCCCTGTGGTCAAATGGGGTTGCAGCCTTTCTGCTTCACTGCGTGGCTGCTGGGTGCTGGCACAGTCTGGCCCCTGCTGAGGGAACCTCCCTTTCTCCATGCAGCACGTGGGGTCACTTCCAAGGATTCCTGCATGGGGTTTCCTCACAGCCCTGTCCCAAACACATCAGGGGTATGAGCTGTGTGTGCTGCATCGCTGCTCCCCAAAGCACAGGGGTCCCTGGGGCTTTGCTGGTGTCTCTGAGGGAGGGCAGCGAGGCCGTGGAGGCTGGGGAAAACCCTCAACAAGTCTAAACAACGCTGTAAAAGCCCCATCCAGCCTGCAGAGCTGGGTTCAAGTCGATGCGGGCTCTCCTGGCTCCTCAGCTAAGGGTCTCTTGCACCTCAGGATCCCTTTGGACTGGTGCCATTCCTGTGAGCTCGGGACTCGCCTGTCCCCAGCCCTGTGGCACATAGGAACCAGAGACACTTGGCCATTCCGTAAGGCACTGGCCTCACACGTGTACCACGTGTGGGAGGGGATGAGCCACCCTGCTGGGGGGTCCTGGCCACGTGCCACTGTCCCCCACCATCGTCTGCATCTCAAGGAAGGAGCAAAAATCCCTGTTCCAGGGCCATGAGCTAAGCTGGAGTGAAAGCTGCGGAGTAAAAGCTCAGCTGCTTTTACTACTCTTATCATGAGTAAAAGGATTAGTGTTGTGAATGGAGGAATGAGCCTGATGTGCCATAACAGCCTGTGCTGTGGCTGGATGAGGCTGAAGGTGACACTGAGCTGAGGAGGTTCATGAGCACCTCCCAGGTGCAGGGCAGAGAAAATGGAACGATTTTCCTTGGCAGGGCCAGGTGATGCTGGCAGGACTTCCCCAGTAAGCCCAACATGCCTCTGCAGGGCCACCTGCCCCAGCCAGGTGTGAGCCAGGTGCAGTGGAAGGGGCTGGGGCTTGTAGTACAGAAACACCTGAACCATGTTTTCCCCTCTGTATAAAATGCTTCATTTCCTTAGTGCAATGTCTGCACTGCAAAGTCTCCACTGTGGTTCTTCGACACTTACAAGTAGTTGCTTTCATGGGCATTTTTGAAATTGTTTGAAAGAGCTGTGTGGGCATTGCAGTGTTTGTTTTCTCTGATGACTATTTTTAATCTTGTTTTTCATTAAAAAAAAATAAATCAAGATAGATATGAACTGAAGCTGCGCCTTTAAATATGACGTGATATTGGCTGCCCAAAACTAAACACAAAATAAGGGAGAGTTGGAGCCTGTGCCTAAAAGCTGGGAAAGGCTAAAGCTTTGAATGCCACTCGCTTGGCAGCACTGTAAGAGCCCAGGGACCATGGCCAGGGCATGGTGCTGGCCAGCTGGCACCAGAGGGGTTAAAGAAGCAGGTTCACCCTGCACGGAAAGAGCTGGAAGTGGCCTTTCCAGGAGAAGATGCTGACACCTCAGTCTACTCCTTGGCACCCAGCCTGAGAGAGCCACCAGTGCACCCTGAAAGGCACACAGCAGCCCAAAGAGGCGCTGGGCAGCACCAGGAGTGACAAAGGCAGCGAGGGGATGGTTCACTTTTCTGCCCTGTTCGCCTCCAGCACTGGAGAGGAGCTGTGCAGGGAGCTGCACCCTCCCCCAGCTCCCTGGCCCGTCGCTGGGGCTCTCTGCTTTTGTTCCTGTGCTGGGGACTCAGCCAAGCCGTGTTTGGCTGGAGCCAAAGGCTCCAAGAGGCTGAGAGGGCACGGTGCTCCCTGCAGCGAGCCAGGGATGGGATGGGGGCCCTGCAGCGGGGCCTGGGGGAGTGGGGGCACCCCAAAAGCAGATGCAGAGTCCTGCCTGCAGCGCTGGCAGTGCCACGTCACACCCAGGGCTGTGCCACGCTCAGTGCCACGCTCAGGGCCATGTCACGCTCAGGGCCATGTCACGCTCAGGGCCGTGCCATGCTCGGTGCCATGCTGCGCTCCGTGCTGTGCTGCCTGGAGACCATGATACTCCCGGACAGGAGCAGCTCTGCATGTCCTGCTTTGTATTTCAGGAACCCTCCTGCAGGGATGCTCCTGGCTGAAGCCAGGGTGGGAGGATGGAGGACGGCAGCATGTGGGGAAATGTGATGCCACAGACCCTGACCAAAGTCATGGTGAGCTATTTTAAGATTTTTATCTTGCTACCGTCTGACAAAAATGTGCTGTGGAGCAGAGCTTATCATGCGCAGTTTGCCACATGGGGCCAGTGAGGGGCCAGTGGAGCTGATCCCTGGGAGCTGGGGGCGGGTGACCAGGGCTAGTGGAGCAGCAGGGGTGGGTGCAGCTGGTGCGGCCATGTGTGTGTGCCACAGGAGATGGGCATGGACAGGCACGGTCTGACCCAGCAAAAACCAGGTATCTGAGCCAAAATCCCAGCCTAGGTCTGAATCAGGGGAGAGCCAGGCCTTGCTGTGCTCCTGGCTTCCTGGTGTCACCCAGAGCATGAGGATGGACCTCAGCTGGGACCTTTCCTACCTCCAGTTGCTAAATTTTGGATCTTCCTATACAGGTTTGATGGATCAGATGGATGATGTAGCTCCTTTCCCCACGGCTGTGTCCCAGGAGCTCTAGGCATTGAGAGCAGAGGAGGCGAGTGGGCCAGGGCGTGAGCCCTGTGGTTGCCACCAGCACCAGCTCCCTCTGGCTCCCCAGTGAGGGTGGAGGGTGCTGGGCTTGGCTGGGACACTGCAGACAAACCCTGCAAGGTGAGGAGGTGCAGCTCTGCAAACACTCAAACCAACAGCAGCGCCCTGCGCTGCTGGGAGCCGGGGGCTCAGTGAGTTATCATCCTCACCCTTTCAGCTGCTGGGGCTGGAGATTAGGGAACTGCCTCTTATCAGTCCCTGTCCCTGCCGCGTGGGGCTCCGCTCTCACTCTTACTCACTGGAGAAATGAGTAAGCCTGTTGTAACCACCATGCTTTTACCCGTGGGCCAGCGGGCTCGGGCTGTGCTCGCTGGGTTGGGCTGGGGCTTTTAAAGCATTTCTGCACAGTGACTTGCAGCAGCCAGGACACGCTGCAGACACCCACCAGAGCTGGGGCTGTGCTGGAGCTCAGGGCCTTGCACATCAGAGCTCACCGTGTCTGATGAGGGTGGGAAGAGCTGATTCCGTGTGTGTGCAAAGGAGGAGAGGGGAAATCCAAGGTCCTCCCATGCCCACAATCTCCGGTGCCTCACTTGCACAGAGACCCCCACACCTGACCCCAAAACCATTGGGGTTTTGTGCACAAAGCTCTTGGCCCAGTCTCTGAACTTGGACCCAGCTCCTGTGTGTGTGTGTATCCATCCATCCATCCATCCGTCCGTCCGTCCGTCCGTCCGTCCGTCCGTCCATCCATCCATCCATCCATCCATCCATCCATCCATCCATCCATCCATGTCTCAGCCCCTGCCTCCTCTGGGATCTGTGCACAGTGACCATTTCTAGCAGTTTATTCGACAACTACAAGAAAATATTCCTGCACCCTTCAGCTCACGAGGCACACGACCCGGACAGTGCCAATGGAATAAACATTTGGATTTAATTTATTATCTTTCCCGCAGCCTCTGTCTCGGCTGGTGGCTGCAGAGGGGCTGGGGTTGCTCCCTGCCTGCGGGACAGGGGCCGGGGCAGCCTGGCAGCCTTTACCCAACTCACTGGGATATTTTTATTTTTTTTCCATTCAAGCCTGTGCAGAGTTCCTGGCAGGACTGGAGCTTTCGTTCAGATTGCAGATGCCCAAAATATCTGTATTCTGGGCTGAGCAGACTGAGGCTGAAGTGCCCGTGGCTGGCTGATTGAAGAGAACACAGGGGAATGCAGAAAGACAGACAGACAAAGGGCCTGAGCATACCCCCAGGTGCTGCCCCATCTCCAGCCATGGCTCCCACAGCAGCACGGGATATTTTTACTGTTTTTCCCAGTCTGGTGAAACTTGAGCTCAGCCCAGGACACGGTTTTGCCCCAGACTATCTTGTGCTACCAGCCATCAAATTTGGTTGTATTGCTGTTATGTTATGCTCCTCATTCTAAATTGTCTTCTAATCTGTGGTTCATCTGGAATCTTCAGGAGTCAGGATTTGTGAAATAAAAGCTAAAATGTGTGTTGAAATAAGGCATTTTATGTGTATTCTTTCACATACATATATGAATGCACACAGCTACTGATAAAAACCACGTGTTCCTTCATACATGTATGTTTCTAATCAGATTTATAATGTATCTAATAAAAATGTTTTTCTGCATATAAAATTCATTGGAAACAGGAAACCAAATTAGTTTACCTTACTAAAGTGGCATGAAATAAAGAGTAGTGTACACTGTTGAAAATAAGGTAGGATGTGGTTTTTGGAAGGCCTTTCTTCCCCTGAGGGCTTGTTCTACCATGTTTATGTCTAAAACCTGCTAATTTTAAAGCCAGCTCACAGGAGACTAATGGCATGACTTATTTATTTCCTTTCACTTTCATTTTGCAGAGCTCAGGGTTTGTTTAAGGTGCTCACATGTCAGCAGCTCATGCAAACACACCCGTGGGTGCTACAGGAGACCACAAACGGCTGTGGGTGTCTGCACACACTCACCCCCACCGTGTTTATCCAGAGGTAGAGGCTGAACAGGAGCCACTCCAGTGAGGTGAGAGTGATTTTAAAAGATCTTTTGAGTGTTAAACGTGTAACAAGATGCTCAGTGCTATTTTCAAACCAACACATGTTCCTGGCTGATTTACAAAAGGCCACGGTCTCCAGTTTTACGTGGGCAAATGCTCTTAAAAATTGGCTCCTGGGATTTCGGGTGCTCATTGCTTCATCCTCTGACAAGCCTCCATCTCTGACCATTCCATTACCAACTTTTCCATCTCCAGCTGCTTCATCAGCCTCCTGAGCATGGGCACACGGCTAATAAATCTGAGTTTTTAATTGCCCTCCCACACTTCTGGCCTTATCAGAGCCATCATTCCTGTCGCTGTGCCTTGCCACTTCTCCCTGTTTCCAGGTTTGTGCTGCTGGAGTCAGCAAAAAGATAAAACAACAGCGCTTTGGGTTTGATTTTAGGTACAAATTCCCCCCAGTGTCACCCTCCTGGTTGCACGGCCCCACATGATGTGTCTGACATGGCTGAGTTGGCTCTGCCTGGGGAGGAGGTACAAACCCTCTGCTTTTATCTCATGCAAGGTCCCACTTTTTGATTATTTATGCAGCTGAAACTGCAAAATTTTGTGGAGGGGAAGAAAAAAACCCCACAAACCCACCATAAATTCCATTGCTAAAGATATCAGTAAGGACAGTGGGTGCTGCTGGCCCAGGGTGCTGCTGCTGGGACCCCTGAGGCTGGAGAAGCCTCAGGGCCCAAGAACCCAATGCCTCTGGTACCCAAGGGAGATTTATTTATTCCCCCCAATTTATCACCCTGTCAGGAAGTTTCCCGCAGCCCTGCAGGAGAGTGGGTGCAGCAGTATCAGCAGGCACAGGTCTATCAGGCTGAGCAGAAGCTTTTCCAGGAACTATCTAGTGAAGCACATGACCGTGCCCGGCCGAAGGGTGATACGTGACAGGCATTCACCGGGTTCCCGGCCAGTCAGTTGACTTTGTTATTCAAACTATTTTAGTGATGGTTTTTAATCCCAGGCTTAAGTTTTTCTTTTTCTATTTTTCTTTTTTTCCCTCCCTTTCTTTTTTTACTCTCTGAACAAGGGAATCTCTGCGCTGGCAGGATTCAGAGAGGCACAAAGGAGGGAAAAACAAGTTTCAGCCAGAAGAGAGAGAGAAAAAAAAAAAAGGATGCTGTTAGCATTCCCTGTATGCGAGGGGGTAAAAACATTTTGCTGTCAACTCTATTTTAAAGGGTAAGTGCCAGCAGCAGCCCAGTTACTATGCAAATAAATCCTGTGCTCAGCCTTTCCCTCTCAGTGCAAAGTTTTGGTGCTGGGGCTCATTAGCTGTGGGAGCTGGGCCATGGGGGCTGGCAGTGCCCCCTCATGTCCCTGGTGCCCCCATCCCCATCCTGGGGATGGCCACTGGCTGGCGGTGCTACTGCAAAGCTCTGGGGCCCTCGGGGCTCCCCAGGTGTCCCCCAGATAAGGTGGGACGGCGGGGGGAGCACTGCAGAGCTGTGGGCTGGGCACCCCCTGCTCCTTATCCAGAGCAGATTGAGGCAGCCGCTGGCAGCAGAGCCCTTGGCTGTGCTGCTGTGCCAGGGGACACCCCAGGGAGAGGGAGTGCCTGGAAAGGGCAGAAATCTCACCCAAGCCATCCCCTTTCATGGCAGGCAAGTGGGGAGGCTCTGGCAGCAGCCACCTGGGGTACAGGGCTGTGTCTTGCTCACTGCTGCTGGGTGGGAAGGGAGGCGATGCCAGGACATGATGCCAGACTGTGGCTGGGCTCACCCGGATGATGAGCAGCGCCCCAGCAGTGGCATTTATGGTGACACTTCCCCATGACAGCGGAGGGGCTGCGTATGCTCCAGCCCACACGAGCCAAAGCTCCCCCTGACAGCCCCAGTGTGATGGTTTCCTATAAAAAAGGTTTGAATTTGTCATGCAAATGACTGGGCATGTGGGCACAGCTGCTGAGAGGTGACCTGGGCCGGGTCAGCTGCCAGGACGGCCACAGGGATGTGCTCAGGACAAGGTCTGGCCCCCCAAGGCTGGTCCCACCCCTGGAACCTGCCAAGCAGATGGTGCTGCCAGGGCTGCCCTGCCAAAACCACCCAGCCCTCGCCACTCCTCCCAGTCCCTGTGGTTCACTGAAGCTTTCAAAAGAAGCGCTGTGATCCCCCTGCTCATGCCCTCCCTTGGATTCTGTCTGGCTGCAGCAGAGCTGAGCTGCCCAGGAAGAGTTTTCTTCGTGCTGGGACAACGTGAGGCCCATGGTGCAGGTGGAAGAGGATGCTCCATCAAGCAATGCACTAAAAAGAAATAAAATTACACTTTTAAGCAATTTCAAAGTGATTTAAGCTCTTGCCCTGTGCCAGGCAGCCACTGCTTCTTCCTCACACCCCACTGCTTATCCTCTGCAGTTTATCTCTTGTCCTGCTAATACAGCAACCCTTTGAGCCCTTCCCATTTTCCCAGCCTAGCACTGGGACAGGGAAGTGCTTGGCTCCTTTCCGGAGGCTCTCACCCCCAGCTGGCAGCACAGCCCTGCTCCCATGGGCAAGGAGGATGGCAAAGCTCCTTATTCTGCCCGGCCACCTGTGATTGCACAGGCAGGTTTTTGCAAACAGGAAGGCGGCAGGTTGGGCTGTTGTTTTGATGTGGCTGTTTCTCCAAATGAGCCCGGAGCAAAACTGAGCGGGATCCAGGAATGGCACTCGGCAGGGCTGGGTGCTGGGAGCGCCGCCTGCGCCCTCACTTCCTGGCAGCCTGGCCACCTCTCAGGAAATCAGACAGCTAAATGGAAAATCATCACTCTTTTCACTTCAGAGCACGCTGCACACATGGGTTTTTTCAGCAACAAATGGATTTTCAGCAGCCTTGTTGTCCTCATTGAGTGGGGGAGATGTGGGTCTCCAGCACAGACGAAAGCCCAGTTCAGCAGTGCCAGGCTCCACTGCCGGGGACGGGCACCTCAATGCTGCTGGGCTGGGGCCAAGTGCTCCCCAGCAGCTCCCAGCACCTCCATCCAAACATCTTCCCCTCCCTCCTCCTCAGAAGGACTCCTGACAGGGAGAAAGAAGAATTGCTGAATAATCTCCAGCCCCGATAGCACTTCAAAGGCAGGGCTTGGGCCAGGCTGCGCTCCCGCCAGCGCTGGGCTGGATGCGGCGCTGGGCTCTTACTCCTTTGGCAGCCCCACAGCGTATCCAGAAAGTAATTACTTAAAAAGGAAATAAATGTCACCCACATGGTTGTAAGCAAAACCCCGGGCAGGATGAACAGAGCCCCACCAGGATCTGCATTCTCACGCAACACAGGCAAGGCAGGAGCGAGTTGTTTCCATTCATCGAGATGGGCTGTTTACTCTGAGGGCTACTGATGACATTAGCCATGCCCACTGTGGGCATTTCAGTTCCCCAGGGCAGCCTCGGTGCTGAACTGCCTCTGCTTTCATCCTATGGCATCCTCTTCCCCCAGGATGGCTTTAGGCATCACCACCTGGATCAGCAGCAGATGCTGGTGCCAAAAACACGGCCCTTCCTGGCACCAGGCCTGCCGTGACCTTTACAGAGACAAACCAGATAACTGGCATGATCAAACAGAATAATTTTATTTACTTTTACAAAATGATTCTTGAAATTTGTAACTGTCAAAACCTGAACACCAAACTTCTAAAGCAAGTTGGTTGGAGAAAGTCAAATGCAGCAGTGGAGCAGCGGAGGCTCAAGAGTGAGTCTGCTGCTGGCACCTGCCTGGCTCTGCTGGATCCGAGGCACCCTCAGAAAATCCCCTTACCCAGGTCATGGCTCTGGCAGACCACTCACTTCTAGATGGATTCAATTTTAGAAAAAAAACCCCAACTTCTAAGCAAATAACCTAAGGAGAGTGACCCAGAGAACTCTGGGATGAGATCCCATCTGTCCCTAGTGCCACTGGAGCTGCACCAGGAGAGCAGCACCTCCCACGCTCTGCTCCACACAGGGTGAGGAAGCACTTGGTACCAGCCCACAGGGTTCTGTGAACTCAGAAACCCTGAGGTGCCTGGGGACATGCAGAGCAAGGGCAGCAGGTGGGACAGGCTGCAGGATGGTGGCATCACCCGATGCCTGCCAGGAGGGCAGCAGGGGCTCTTCCCACGGGACACGCGCTCCCAGCCCACCCCGGCACACTCGAGGGGGAAGCCCAGCAGGGCCAGACCAGGTGGGTTGGGCAGTACCCCCTGAAGTACTGCAGCCAAGCAAACATGGTACCATACAGCATCGAATCATTTTAAAAGTTAAAATAGTTTATTGCTGTCTTTGTAGAAATGCACTTAACTTACATCGCCTGTTCTCTTCCTTTATTTGGCTGTTGGATTACAGGCATAAAAAGGTTACATTTACCCATTTGTTCAGTGACATAACAGCTTTTTCTCTATTGCTCCACTCATGATATTCTCCTAAACCTTGCTGGCCAACAGCCCCAAATCTCTTTTACATAAATACTGTAAATGTCTCCATAGGTTGCAGCATTGTAACAAAAGATCTACCAAAGTAGACAAAATGTTCAGTATTCTTGGTTGGTTTTTTGCATTTAAAAATATACCTAAATTTGAGATAATCTTAACAGAGTAACAATTACAATAAGAAAATAGTACAGTGCGTTGACTAAAGGAATATTCTGCTCTCCTTCAAGCCAATATTCCCTTTTGCATGTTGAAGTGATTCAGCAATTACTTAAGAACTTTTACCTACATACAATAATTTAGTAAAATGAGAATTAAACAAGGCAGATACTTACTACTATTCTTCTGTCTGCAATTCACAGCTCATGCGAATAAAATCGCAATAAATATTAAAAAATAGTTTTTCTTTTGCTTTTTTTTTTTTCTGTAAGGCATCTCTGAGTATTACAAAGTTTTTGTACAACCAAAAAATAAGATTGCTTTTTTTCCATGTTCTCCGAGTACCTCTGTACCTCACCAGTAAATAAGAGGATTGTAGGTTGGATGAGGAAGGAAGAGCTGGCGGGGAAGGGGGCGGAAAGAAGACCACAGGTGATGGAAGCAGACCGCAATGTATGCAAGAATCTGTAGTTTTCCTGTGAAACATTTCAGCTGCTTTTAGAACACCCTCAAGACAGTATTTGTCCATATTGGAGGGGAAAAAAAAAAGAAGGGGAAAAAAAAAAAAACTTACCAGAAGTCCACTTTCATAAGCACAGTCAGACTGCAAGGATTTGGGTTCGCCCTCAACACTATAAATAGCTTAGGTATCGATATGCACCTACGTAAGGGGGATAAAGGGACGGGGTGATTTTTTTTTTTTTTTTGTTTGCTTTGTCTCTTTTATTGTTTTTTTGTTGCTTTGCTGTCCTAGTCGCATCCTTGCACGGTCAGAGATTGTCCTGGGAGGCCGAGCCGGGCCCTCACTGCATGCGGTCGGGCTGCAGCTGCTGGGGCTGGTACTGCACGAAGGCGGCGGCGGGCGCCGCGGGGTTGCTGGCGGTGATGGGCGGCTGCACCGTGCCCGTGTAGCCGTAGCCCACGAAGCCGGCGGCGGGGGAGGCAGCGTAGGGGTACTGGTCGTAGGCAGCTGTGGTGTACTGGGAATAGGCTTGGCTGGCAGCGGTGTAGTCGATGTAGGGAGACGTGATGGACTGCACGGGGGTGGGGATCACCACGCTGGGCTGGATGATAGCTTGGGGGTAAACATAGTGAGGCGTGAGTCTGTGGAGGCAAAGGGAGAAAGTCAGTGAGGGGCTGGGCTCCCCCCGGCCTGCACAGCCCATCTTCCCCCCAAATTCATGTGCATCAGCCATGGAAATGGTGCTGCCCAGCGGTGCTGCCCCCGAGCGAGGGGTGCTCCCCGGGGTGGGGATGAAAAGCAAAACACTCCTGACCCCGAGGAGGGGAGTAGTGCAAGGTGAAGCATGGGCTGCAACTAATACACACACCCTGGTCCTCATGGCTCGTATCTCCCACTGTCCAGGCTGCTGGCCCCTAAAATAACCTCCCTGGAAGTCCATGACACAGCCCCTGGCTCACCGCATTTCCTCAGCTCCCACACGCCCTGCCTGTCCCTGCCAGCCTAGAAAGGCTCCCATATCCTCCAGGTCCCACCACCCAAACCTGGCTGGAGGGTCCTGAGGGTGCACAGGCCCTGTGGGGAACCTCCTGGCACCAGGGAGAATGGGTCACTCTCTGCTTGTCCCACCAGGAATGACCACTGTCCCCAGGCACAGCCCCAGGCCCTCCAGCTTGCCAGGTGTTATCAGTTACTACACACTTACACCATGTTTCCACAACACTGGGTATTTAGGGCAATGCTACAGGGTGTTTGTTGTAAAACACGAGATATTCATGCTGCTTTCTTTCTTCCAGTAACAGTCCCCAGTGGCTGGCAGGGCAGTGACACTCCTGTGCAGCTGTGACATCTGCCCCCAGCATCTCCAGCGCCCTTTCCACCAGGATCCCTAAAGTGCTGCTTCTCCCAGGTTTGCCCCTGGCCTGAGGTAGCTGTGCTGCTGAGAGGAACTTAACAATGTCACAGTCAATTAAAGTCCATAGATGGAAAGATCCTGGAGGTGATTAATGCGGGAGTGCCCACTAATTTGCTAGAAACTGCTAATGAGGAGGAAAGGGAAGGAAAAAAAAAGCCCGTCAAAATGAAAGGGTTGTATTTTCCAAAGGGCCTCAAACAAGGGCAAAAACTGTGCAAACCTGAAGGATTAGGTACATCCACATAAATACACATAATTCTGCTATGAGCAAGAAAAAAAATGAGGAATTGCACGTGGCCTGGAGCACGGCAGGGTGACACATCTGGGGCTTGTCTAAGAAATGGGGGGGTGCAAATTATCACCAGCAAATGGCACAGGACCAGTGGAAGATCAGAGCCACACACACACCAAAAAGCGCACCCTGTGGAGAAGGACCCTTTGGCCACTGCTTGCTGAACCACATAAGGCCACAGCATGGACCAAAGCCATCCCCCGAAGAGCTTGTGCCACCCTGTCTCCAAACCCAACGAATTTTGGCAAACAAAAAAAACCCCAAGGCAAAACTCTGCAGAGAGCTTATGCAGATTCAAATATTTTGGGGATTTTTGTGTGGATGTGTGTGACAGCACATTTTCAAACACAACCACTTTTAAAAGCCTCCCACGGGCTTTTCACAAGGCACAGGGGCTGTACTCATTCCACCTGAGCATCCTAAATTTCAGTCACCACCTGCAACGTGCTGAGGTCTACCTGGGGCTGGTCCCTACTACCCAGCACATACAGGGCTGTTCCCATTTGCTTTACCACCAGCACTGGATGGTTTAATTGGCTCTTCAGGCAGGAGAAAGGCTTCTCACAAACAAGTGCTCATCTGAACTGAGTTTTCTCTCCTTTTCCCACTCCTATATGCAGTTTGTTTTTGCTTGAGACAATTTGCATGACATGAGAGTGACTGCTCTCCTCTCCCCACACAGCAACACTGCCTCCAAAATTAGGGTCCTTCCATATGCCAAGGGCACCAGGGAGGAAGGACAGTGGTGAGCATCACCTCAGCCTTTGGCTGGTTCAGTGCAAGAGCTTCTTCTGACACTCCTGGACAGCAAGAGGGACCTCACAGCCCTTCAGTCCATAAACACACCATACCCAGCATCACCCTGTGGGTAACAAGAATGAGATGAGGCAGCAGAAATTCATTGAATCCCTTTTTGTTTAGCTCTGATCTAAACTGAGGCCAGCACAGCAGAATCAGAGCTGGAGCTTAGGCACCAGCTCAGCCCAAGGGCACTTAATGTCACACACTCACACCAGGCCATGGCAGCCGCCACTTTGAGGAGCAGGGCTGAGTCCCACCCAGAGGTTCCTCACGCCTCTCACTGCGGGATTTTCTCTTTCATTTTGTTTTAGATAACCCAGAAGTGCAGCAGTGCTCTCTGGGCCTGCCAGGGTCTGGGGAAAGGCTCTGCAGAGGCAACCCCAGGCAATGACCCTTGGGCATGCCATGAGCAGACTCTGTCCATGCTTACTGCTTGCAGATCAGCAGCTCAGACAACATCCTGCATCCCAGACTGGGGATGGATGCTCTGGCTGCTCATTGCTTCTCCCTACACGTCACATCCTGCCCCAGGCTTCCTGCTACTCCAGGGCTCAACAAAGTTAAAACCACTCCACAAACGCAACCGAAAATGCACAATCCACTAAAAACTACGCAGCAGCAGGAGCAGAGGAGGGGCTTGCACTTTTCCTGCACACAGGCTAGACTACCTTTTCTACCTGCCAAATGACCAGCAGGACAGCCTGAGAGACTCCCAGCAATCCAGCCTGACCATCACGCTGTTGGAGCAGCTCCTCCGTGCCCCTTGCTGCCACCCAACTGCTCTCCAGCCCATGTGGGGGACATGGTGCCATCAGGGCGAGTGGACATTCCCAGTTTATCCCAAGAAACTCCGCATTGTTGGCTTTGCTTTCATGCACGGAGCTCCTCTATTGCAGCTCCATGGTGGGCTCGGAGACAGCAAATCTGCAACATCCTGCACTACTTTTTTGCCTCAGCAAGGAAAAATTGCAGCTCTTCAGTGCTACTTGGAATAAAAAGCACCATTAGCTTGGAAGACAGTGAGGACTCCTGTACCCTGCTTCCAGAAATCCATCCCACCAGGCCAGTGCATACACAAACACACATCACACACAACAGCTGGTACTGCACTGAAAAATCACACTCAGCAACTTCAGGACCTGCTTCTAAAGGGAATGTAAATGTAAAAGGGAAGGTTCTTTTGGTCTGTAATATTTTAATAATTCAGTTAGAAATTTCAATCAAGATATTATGCAGTTTGGTCTTCTGAATTAGGCGGACAGATGGCAACTCATCGATCAAAACAAAACACACAACTCAAAGTAAGGTCACTTTGATGACTTGCAGCTACAAACAAAACAAACCAGTGCAGTAGGATGAAGTTCTCTGCTGGCTACATTTAGAATCCACAGACAATCTTAAAATATTTCCCCGTCTTCCATTATTTCTGAAGATGATCTTTCAGGAAAAAATTTTTAAAAAAGCAAGCTGTTCTGGAGTTCTCTTTCTAGAAAACAGTAAACTCGAATCTGAATTTCTACAGGATGAGTCACATCTGTGTTTTAAGATGCCTTTCCCTTCCTCCCTCCCTGCAGTTTTCCCCCATCCCCCGCGATGGGCCCTGCCAGCCAGAAGAGAACTTCATCAAAAACACACACGGTGTGATTATAAAACACCAACCAAGTGATCAGCAGTGGCCACCACACACCAAAGTCATCCTGTGAACAGCAGATGGACGAGATGTTGCTGGCACGACAGCGAATCACGGGCAAAGGCCACCCAACACTACGAGCATGGTCAAACCTAAGCCTGGCGGTGGCACAGGAGGGACAGCAGGAGGGACAGCAGGGACTCGGCAGGGCCCTCGTGGTGCCAGCCCACGCTCCTGACCGTGTGGCACCACGCCACGCTGCCCCGGCAGCCAGGATTGGAACACAACAAAAGAGATGGTTACAGAGCCACCGGCACAGGGGACACGGCTCTGTCCTGCTCTGGCTGGGGAACAGAGCAAAAGGGGCCCCGTTTTGGTGCAGGCCTGGGTGGAGATGTTCGAATGTGTCAGGGGAGGTGAGCGGGGATTGCAGCCTTGGCTCCAGGCAGATGAGAAAGTCCCTTTCAAAACCTGCCATCACCCAGCTCTCCCCACCACAGCAGCAGGGCAGGCTGGGGGCAGCCAGGAAGAAGGGACAAGTCAGGTGGAAATGCATCCCACACCTCTCCCCAAACACTGAGGAAGAGGAACAAGCTCTCATCAGCAGCTCTCTCCAGCAGAACTCATCTCAGAGACATTTCATATATTTGACTATTTTATATCACATTTACAGCTACAAAGTTCTTTAGCTGCACTTTCTCAGCTCTCTGCCATCCTGCAGGACTTCCTACACACGAGCCATGAGCTGCTCCTGGAAGCTGCAAGAGTTTGGGAGAGCAACAAGCTGGGAGTTCCTGATCCCCTCGATCTCTGCCAGCCCTGCTGGGAGCTGGTTTAGTCAGCTCTGAAGAGGTGGAGACAGCTGCACCCCTCTGTCAGGAGGGACACGGCATCACACAAACATTTGGGAAACAAGGAGGGGCTCTTGGCAGCCTCACAGAGATCAGCACACAAATACCACCACCACGACCGGCCTTTTATTCCTTGAAGAATAAAAGAAACAGAGCCTTTTGTGTCTGCCAGTGAAGGCACAAATTCTGGCATTTGACCCCAGGAATTTGGCCTCCATTTCCACTAGAGCTGACCCATTAGCTGCCACAGGGACACCCACACTGCCACAGCACGTGATGGCGGGCGGTGCTGGGGGCACTGCAGACCCAGCTGAGCACAGCCCCTGGTGCTGTGACACCTCCCAGCACTGCCTGCAGGGCAGATCCAAAGGTGTATTTTGAAGTGGGCTCCTGAGTTTCAAGCTGCTCTGGGAAGCACATCCTGCATTTGCACTGGCAGTGCCACGGCACCACCACAGAGCTGGAGATGCAGGCACACATCCTGGTGTAATTCACACTCCGAGGAATCGCTCCTGAAGGACACTCCCAAGCCAGCAAGCACTCACCTCAAGGAGACACTCTCAGTAAATGTGTGTGGAGTAGAGGCAGGGCCGGCCACAGGTATCATACGGGCCCCAGCCACGATGACAGGCTGTAGAAATGTGAGAAATTCAGGTGCTATTCTTAATCCAGACACGAAGAAGAGGATGGAGCATGGCTGGGAGGGTCCCTGCCTGCCAACAAGGACCCTCACTCCAGGAGGAGATCACAGTTTATCCACCAACACTTGGGTACAGATCAGCACAGATTCGCTGTGCCCCAACCACTCCATGATCCCTCACCATTCACTGACAGGGCTGGGCTTCAACCACGACATGACAAAGCTCCAACTCCTGAAACGTTCCCACTAAAGCGGATTTAAGCATGCACTGAAATGCCAACAGCTTCTGCCTCATCAGCCAGCCATCCCAGCCAGCTCAAAGTCAGACAAGGATGAGCTCTGCAGCTCCATGGGATTTATGCTCACCTGCTGCAATACGACACAAACACAAAAGAGCAAAGCTATCAATGCTCCTCTTGTAACTAATTTGCCTGTCTGTCTTCTCCTCATCCTCCGCTGTCCCTCTGAGAAGATTTACACAACAGCCTGTACAAACAGGTACAGGACTGAGTTTCCTGCTGCCCTGCTGGGAGCAGATGTCACCACACCAGTGGCAATCACCAGGGAATAACACGCCACAGCAGCCTGTCCCCGACTGCAGTCAGTGGGGGACAAAACCCAGAAAGAAATAAAAGAGAGGTTGCAGACCAAAGGTGGGAATACATCTCACAAAGATCTAATCCTTTTCCTCAGCTCAACCAAGAATCTGAGATCAACATGCTGAGTTCCACCATGAGTTACGGCCAGGCTCGACAGCTTTATCCTCTGCATCTTGCTTCCCCCCACACCCAAAGGAAAAAGGAAAAAAAAGAAAAAAAACATGATCCCAAACAAAGGCATGCTGGGCCAGACCAAAAATACTTTTGGAGAAGCAGGCTGAAAAACACTCAGGTAGCAGGAGATAACATCTGCCTGAAACAAGAGCCATCTGGCACCAAGGAAAAAGCCACATGGAAGTTTATCCGCAACTAGTCAGCTCTCCAGAGAAAGGAAAAAACCCCTCCCCTTTCCAGTTATCAGCACAGCCAAACCAGAAATTAACTGACAGAAGAAACAGGGACTGCTTCACACCAGCAACCTGAGTCCTTCAACAACAGCGTGGAACCTGGTAGGATGGCAGGGAAAACCAGGGTCTCCAACAGATTAACCCAGGAAACCCCAGAATTCTGCCACTGACTGAGCTCTCCAATTCTTTTCTGCAGTTTAGAGAAAATCAATGGCAGGAACATCTCTAAAGTCTTCTGAAGTACCTGACAACTTTTGGAATCACATACATGACAGTGACTACTTTCAACTGGTTCAATTTTTAACAGGATTTCTTTCTTTACACATGATCCCTTCCACTGACCCTTAATTAAAACCATCCACACGTTTGATTTATCAAAACCTCTTTGTTGGAGGGATGAAGTATTTTGAAATAGAAAGCTTCAGCTATGGAAGAAGCAATGAACTCTCTCTTTTTTAACAAAAGAAGGCCTACACTGATAAAACAAGTAATTAAGTAATTTCTCAGCCAAGAAAGAAATTTCATTTTAAGAGTTTGTGATCTCTGCTACCAGTCGTGCCTTTGTTGTAGCAGAACATTTAAGACATCTCAACCTAATCCCTCCATACCTTCCCCAATAATGGGGAATGCCTGGATCCAGCGTGGTTTCCCCAGCCTCTGCTGCTTTGGCCAGGGCAGCTCAGCTCTGACACAGGAGAGCTAAAATGCTCAAAGCTGGTGACAGGGAAATTGCAGGGGACAGCACGACCCTGTTTACAGCACTTGGGGACTGAGAAACAGGAGACTGAGCTTTAACTCCGAGGTCCACGACTTTTCATCTTTTGTGATCACGGAGTATATTTAGCTCTGGTATGTAGCTTGCTCCCATCTGTGGGGAACAAGTTCTTCATAAAAGTCATATTTAGAAGTGACCCTGTGTCCTTGCTACCAAATTATCAGCTCAACAACTGTCTGGTTCCCTGGCTGGTGCCCTCAGCTCCAAGGCAGGATGCCCAGGGCTGCATTCATCATTTGAATTACTGGGCATGTGCTTAATACTATGAGTTGGGGCCCATATGCCAACAGCTGCTCAAAGGAAACATGAGATCAAGCACAAGCTGGGTTGCTTGTGGAAATTCAGACATGTGCATCAATCTGCCACACTGGGACTCTGTGGCACCAGCCAGAGCAGCGCAGGAGAATTTTGGATCTGCCACTCCCCAGCTCCTGCACCAAGGGGAAAGGACTCAGGTCTCTGGTGCAGAGGAGGCTGCTCTTGTGCTGGGGAGGATGAAGAGAAAATCCACCAGAGACAATGGAATCACACAGAGGAGATGGCACAACTCAAGCCATGTGCTGTAAAGACAAAGCTAGAGCCAGCTCAGCCTGTTTCTCACACTCAAGCCAGTGCCCTGACTGCCCAGGAATGGCTCCGATCCTTCACCCAGAGCTGTCCCTTGCAACAGGTCTGTCATTGCTCTGAGCTGGGCATATCCACATAGCCAAGTGTGGGGTCACTGTATCAGACCTCTCCTTTTGTGTTTTACAGGCAGAACATGAGGAAATTGTGCCCCAAACCCAAAACAAATGGCACACTGAGCCCTTGGGTCTGACACCAGCATTTGCCATCCTGAAGCAGATATTCAAGAAAATTCTCAAAGCCATCTGATCTAGCTTATAAAGACATGTCTGTGCTTAAAAACCACAAAATAAAACAAAAAATAAAAAAGGGATTTCTCTCCCACTGGCAAGCATTTGGTCTGAACAGCAGTCCCCGTGCATGAGAACCAGCAGCTGAAGCCGTTTGGGAAACGGATTTGGACATTTCTTAGGAAATCCCCCCTCTCCCCCCCAAGCTTTCATGTTACTGGCACAGGGTAACACCAGGTGCCGGGTGCTCCATCCACATGAGCCCAGCAGAGCGGGATGGGATCCTGCAGCCTCCAGCTCCAGGAAATGGGCAGTGGGAAGCTGGAGCAGGGGGATGCCAGCTGACAGAGGCTGGGCACAGCACGGCCAGCGTGCACCCTTTTATAAGCACAACCACAGAAAAGATGAAAGTTTGTTTCCTTTTATTTTTAACCCAATAGAGAAATTTTAAGGATAAACAGCTGCGAGGGAGGCTGGGCTGACACAAAGAGGGACTTTCTTCACTTCCTAACTGCAGCAGCATCAATGCATGAAATTTTAAACTCAAAGAGATTTAACTCTTTCTGACATTGCTGGAGACCAAATGTGGGCCAGAGGCAGGGGGCCACCAAAACAAGTAACTACACATGGATGGGGTCTCTGGAGCAATGACAACCCGTGTGCAGACATGGAAAGAGCTGGATCCTGCCACAAGAGACATCTTTATGCTTGCAAGAGCTCAGTCACTTACTCAGTCACTGGTAGATCTCCCACACAGATAGCTCCTTCGCTGAGGCACAGCCACAGGAATGCATCTGCCATATGCTGTCCATGTCCAGAGCAGCAAGCAAGGAGGAGAACCAGGGAATCCCCATGCCCTGCACAGCCTCAAACCTGCCTCCAGCTCCAGAGTCTCAGAGGAGAGGACCAAGAAGTGGGACCAAGTAGCTCTGCCACATCACCTGATCATGGTAAGCGTGGCAGCTGCAGGGACACACTGGCACTGCCAGGTGCCTCCAAGCAAAGCACAGTCTGCAAGCTCCAGGCTGAGCCCCAGGCCTAATGCTGCCTCCCCAAACTCAGAAGCCGGATCTCCAAGTCACCCTGACACAGACACATCCTTTGCCTTGCCTTCCAGTTAAGATCTCTGGTTACAAGCAACTAGAAGCTACTTTTCCAAACAGGATTTACTACTGACTCCGTGCTGTCTGCTGTGCAAGTGCCTCCCCTGCCAGGACAGCAGGAGGAAGGAGAGTGGCTCCTCGTGGTTTCTCTTTCTGTTCCGCATAGCCCGGACAATATTTACAGCTGCATTGAGGCGTCTGGGGCTGGTGGGGGGAAGCCTTCAGTTTATAAATAATTCCCACTGATGTTTGGGTAATTTTCATAGTTTCCATTCATTTCAGGTTTCATCAAAACCTGCCTGTTGTGGCCTGATGCTGGGACATGACTGGCTGCCTGCCTTCGTTAACTGCCGGGAGTTAACGGTTGTTCATTCATTCCTGCCCTGCCAAGCACCCTGTGCCCCGTAACAATCGTCTTTTGGAAACCACAGTGGCAACCCCTGGGCACAAACACTTTGCAGAGACAGGAACTGCAGGAGAGAGAGCCACGCAACATCTGACACCAGGGGCAAAGCAGCCGAGCCACTGAGCTTCTTTCGGGAAAGGTCAGGATCCGCTCTGCAAGGTACAGAGCAAACAGACAACAGCAACACAGTGACAGACCCTGAAAAACTCCTCATCCACCCTCATATCCCACAGACGACCAAGGAAACTGTGGGTTCAAGGCAGTGCAAGAGTGGAGGCTCTTGATTTTGTTGGTCTACTGAGGAGACAAAGAGGGAACTGGCAGCCAAGCTCTGTTGCTCAACTGAGCACCCGAGGCTCTGCTCAGAAGCCACAGAGCAGCCCCAGTCGTGGTGCTCAGGTAAAGGTGGTGCTCAGGTGAAGATATTCTGCCAAACCCACACTTCCAGTGATTCTGCTGCAGCACTGACTGAATTCAATGAAATTCTTGTTTACTGATGCCTGCAAATAATGATATATAATCCCCTCCCTCCAGCCCTCGATTCTTCTGGTTCCTGTCTCTTGGCAACTGATAAATAATTTATAGTGTTCTCCGCTGTATGTGCTAACTGCAGCTCTGCTGGTTTAATGATGAAACCAATGCCTAAGAGCTGCAACAGGAACTGCCTAGATCACAAATGTAATCGGTCCATCCCACACTCATCTGGATGTGAAACCAAAAGCAAACTGTTGAACTGTTGCAAAAGAAAAAATAAAAAAATGTTTTCCAGGTTTTCCAGAGCTGCCGCTGTGGGGCAGGAAGGGCACCCACAGAACTGCAGATAATCTGCAAGGTGCTTCTGCCAACATGAGGAGTTTACCAGGCTTCACCATTTTGCTCTTCTCAGTCCACATGCATGGCAGGACTCACCAGAGGCTGCTTTTATAGGCAACTTCTCTCCTGCACTCCCATGAAAAAGCCTCTGGGCTCACATCTCAAAGGTGCCGCTGCTGCTCTGGGGGCTGCGAAAGCTATTGCAGCTCCCATGCAAGGAGAGCTGTGAAAAAGCAGCATCTTGTCTATGCAGACTAATGTGGCTCTTGCCCCCCAAAAAAGGCAGACTCTTCCATTTCATGGCAGATGCTCTTCAAGGCTTTCCAGAGCCGTAATTGCTTGCGAAAACCGGCGTGTTTGAACCGTACACAGCACACGTACCCTGGGTGTGCACTATTGTGGCAACACAGCCTCTTACATCCATAACTCATCGGAATGAGATTATTCAGGCAATTGGCAACTGCAGCCATAAGGGCAGAGGAATGAAAGTTTTATTGTTAGCAGATTTTTTTTCTTTGGGGGAAAAAAAAAAAAAAAGAAACAAAACACCCCAAAAAAACATAAGCGGAGGGCAGGGAAGGGATGAAGTATTGCTGTTGACAAAGGCCAAAATCCCATCTATGTATATTAGAGTCACACAGAAACCACAACAGGGCAGTGCTCAAAAGCTTTAAAAAATGCACCTACTTTCTTAATGCTCTTAGAAAATAATAATAAAAACCCTTATCAATATTCACTTTCTGAAATGGTGTAAAAAAAGAGCTGCATCAATCATTAAACAGTTAAATGAAGGCAGTATGACAGTCACTATTGTTCTCGTGAAGCACACTTGTCTTTTGCCGAGCAGCTGCCAGATCCTATTAGATGTATAAAAAGAGGACTTTTCTAACCGAGTAGGGATGGTATAAGCTATTGAAAACAGCAGACAAAAGCCCACTTTTGCAGACTATTCAAGCCTTGTATAACATCTGTCCAAAATCAATTTTTGACCTAATGTTACTTTCATTAAGTAACAGACTTTGTTTCCAATGCAATTTGTTTTCTAGGATAAAACTGTATCCTAAGCGTTATTACGTGGGAAACGGCACAGAGGAAGCAGAGGATCTTATTTGAGAAACATGAGAACAGAATTTGCTTAATTGTTTTGACACCTTAAGTACTATAATAGAGAAACTATTTTCCATTTATTTGAATTCCTGTGAATTCTTGAAGTTGGCAAAGCAGTGAGCAATGCACTGGGTTTATTATGACTAAGATTTACTGAGGATAAAGGAGGATCTTTGGGAATTACATTAAAGCTGACAAACGCACAAAACTTCTGAAATCTCCACCAGAGATAAAGTACTCTGAACATTAACAACAGCTGTTGAAACTGTCCACTCTTGACGCGAAGGCTTTTTTCACACATGTTAAATAATGAGGAAGTTGATTTGTGAATTTGATTTCAAACAGACCGTTAGGAAACATTTCCACTTACCCAAAGGGTCTCTGAATGAAGGCTGGATGTAACTGCTGCACACCTATGGTAAAACCTAAAAAAAAGGTTCAGAAAAAAAAAGAAATATTAATGAATGGCATCCATTGTACCATTACACTCGTAACACACAGGCAGAATTACACCACACATCTTTGCATTTGATCTGCTATGCATGTGAGCACATTCAGAGCCCCATTTAGAAACAAGTTAAATTTAACATGTGTATGTGATATGCACGAGGAGCAGATGGGAATTCATGATGAAAGCCCAGTGTGAATGTGCTGTTATCGAACAGACAATGGGGCATAAAGCCTTATTTTACACACTGGGTACTGTGGTCATTAAACCAAAGGCAGAAACGATGAAGTGGATCTTACTGTTAATTCTCACATAACAAAGAGGGTAACGGGGCAAACAGATCAGCCGTGGAATGAAACAGCTTTAACTCAGTTACATGAACTTTGATGAGTAACTTAGTGCAGCAGGGCTGAGTAGAAGATACAGCAGAGAGGTAACTGGACTACGCAGCGCCCTCAGCCAACAATCAGAACTACGGGGGAACAGATAAACGCGCATCGTCAGATCAGATGATGCCAGCCCGAGGAACTCGCTTCCTCGTCTTACAAGTTATTCTAATAGAGAGAGATGGGATCTCCTGGATGCCTCACCAGTTTGAATACTCCTTGGTTTTGCTCCCAAATACGCCAGGTTCACATTTGCTTTCCTGCCGTCAATGATGGGGTTTGGGTCTTTGCAAGCTCTTTCAGCAGCAGCTCTGTCTGCCATGGTCACCTGGAATCAAGAACAGCCTTGTTTGTAGCAACAGTGCTTTGTAAACACTCCAGCAACAGGCACTTAGTGGAGTTTATTTATTGTTCTATTTTGAATCGGGAGCCGAACTCCCTTCGTGCAGCCTCGCTTGCACGGCGAGATGGGAAGGGCTGCAGGGACTCGATGGAAAAGCGGGGGCTCCCCCCGCGCCCAGTTTTCCCGCTGGGCCGGTGCCAGCTGTTTTCCCCTGCCCTTCCACCTCCTCCCCGTGCCTTTTTAAAGAAGATGGTGGGGCCCTTCCCAAAACCCCCGGAGCAGAGGCGTTCAGGGCAGCTGCGGGCGGGATGCGGGGACCGCGCTGAGCCCCGCACGGACATCGGGAGGGGGGTGGAGGTGCTGAAACGAACGGGGGCTCCTCCCGGGCCCCCAGCCCAGCCTTTGTCCGGGCCGAGCCCCCTGTTCCTGCAGCGGGCAGAACCTCCCCGGCCCCGGCATCCAGCGCTTCGCGGCAGCGACGGGACGGGCGGCGGCTCCGCAGCGCCCGGCACCGGGGGGTGCGCCCGGCCACACCGCGGGGTTTGTCCGGCCACACCGGGGATTCCCCTGGCCACACCAGGGGGAGTCTGTTCGGCCACACGGAGGGCTTGCCAGCCGGGGCTCCGCTGCCGGACTCTTCCCCGGCGCACGGGGGCAGCGGGAGCAGCGCGGCGCCCGTCCCGCCGCGGAGCGGAGCGGCACTTACAAAGCCGTATCCTCGGGATTTGCCGGTCTGCCGGTCCGTGATCACCACCGCCTCCTCGATGTCCCCGAAGACCTCGAAGTACTTCCTGAGGGAGGAGTCGGTGGTGTGGTAGGGCAGCCCCCCGACGAAGATCTTGGTGAAGGTGGTGTCCTTCTGCACGGTGTGCATGGTGCCGGGCGCGGCCGGCCCCGGCCGGCATCCCCCCCGAGCAGAGCCGCGCCCCGCCGAGCCCCCCGCGGCAGCCGAAGGCAGCGGAGCGGCGGCGGGTCCCGGGGCCCTACAGCCG
>VZRN01000251.1:139183-158698 GCA_013397935.1 Dasyornis broadbenti
TCCCCGGCAGGTTCGGGCACGGGGACAAAGCCATGCAGTGGCTGGCAGCCTTTGTGGCACGCAGGGTGGCAAAGGCGCGGTCGAAGGCAAGGCAGGAGGAAGGGGTGGTGTTGAGCCGAATCGCTAAGGAGGAACAGCCAGGGGGTCAGGGAGTGAACAGCGGTTCAGAAGTATCTTTCTCAAGCAGGTTCTTAAACCTCCTGCTGCTCCACTGGGCACCTTGACACCTACCTGTGCAGCCGATCTTTGGGAACAGGGATGCACCATTCCCATTTCCACTGGTACTCAGCAACAGGGTTCTACTCTGCTCTCTTCCTTTTGCATTTTGTTTCATCAAAGAATAGGCAGCTCCTGCTGTGAAGTGCCGCTGCCTTTGACCTGACCTGCAGGTTTCAGGTCTGACCTGAGATTCAAACCTGGGAGAATAATTACTGTAGCACAGCCCCATATTTGCTCCATGTACCCCCTTGGTCCAAAACTGGAGGAAAACAAAAGCTGAAAAGCTGCTTGGTACTTCAGAACCCACCACTGGAGAACTCTGATGGTGGGGTGCTTGCAATGCTTTAATTCCCCCTCTCCAACATCAGTTGGAATTTGGGGTATGGGAGAGGATCCCAGAAATCGTTGGTTGCTCATAGTTTCCATCACCCAAAATCTCAAGAGCTGCCCCTGTGCCTTTGGATTATCACTTCCAGAATCTCGAGAGCTGCCCCTGTGCCTTTGGATTATCACTTCTCAGAGAAAGAGATTTTTTGCAATATGATAAATGCAGAGATAACATTTTAGAAAAAAAAACAAAACAAAAAAACCTACCAGTGAAGTTCTAAATCTACTAAATCTACCATCTACTTTGGCTTCTATACAGCAGGTTCAGACTCTGCAGACGTTTTTTCTCTTTTGGACCCCACAGAGAAAAGCCAGTTATTTCAAGAGAAAGGAATGCATTAATGTCTGCACTCCATAGTTATTCATTAATATTTTTCTTGCACTGCTTCCATAGTTCTAAACACCCTATGCTTCATAAAAGATAGAGGAAAAAAAAAAAAACTGAGGAAAGCCATTAAGCTTTTCAGTCCTGAAGCACTAGACTTCAAGACTAAGGCGCATTTCCTGTTTTTACTGTGGAAATAAGATGGAGCTGGGCCAGCAGCACCCAACATCACTGCAAAATTGACAGCCTTCTGCAAATGGATGGGCCATGGAGCCTTTGTGTTTTGTGCAGTCACCAGCTGTCCCTGGTCCATCCCAACAGCAGGCCTGGAGCACACCTTTGGGGTCAGACTCCTTCCAGGGGCTGGGGCCTCTCCACCCCAGAGTTACCCCTTCTGTCTGCATGACTTCCACCACAAACTGCACATCAGCTGCCTCCTGGGCCGCCTGAGCTAATGACAACCCAGTTGGCATTCAGTCACTGTCCTTTTACAGAGCTTCATTCTGCTCCAAATGATGGCAAAGGTTCAAATCATCCAACCAGACTCCGGCTCCTCTGCAGGGCAGGCAGGGCTGGCAAAGTTCTCCAAAGAGACCAGCAGCATCTCTGTTCTCGATGCTTATGCTGCTCAGGGCGGGAGAAACAGCACAGGCTTTTTTCTTCTTCACACATGAGCCTCACATCTCTCACAGGTGAAATCCCAGCTCCTCTTCTTCCTTCGAGGCAGGAACAGGAGTTCTCTTACAGGGCGAACAGAACAAGAAAGGAGTTAAGGCTAAACCTGCACTCAGTGAACACCACAAAGCCCTTGGTACCGCTGGCATGGCTGGGGGAGGCTGCCTCAGTTGTGCCACATCGTGGAAAGCAGGAAGGGAAATGAAATCTCCTGTCTCATGGTGTAGCTATTGCAAACACAGGCTCTAATGAGCTGTTACCACAAACACAGCAGGAACGGGAAGAGAAAGTGAGTGAGGATAACTTTATGGAAGTTAATTAATTTTCTTTTATTTTTTTCCTCCTTGTTCTTGTGATAAGCAATCATCCTCCTCCTCAAAGCAGCAACAGATAAAATCCAGCCGTCAGATCAAAACTGCGGGAGCTTGGCAGAGCCACTTTGCTGACACCTCCCTGTGCTTTTACTGCAACAACAGGAGTATCAGAGAAAAGAAGAATGTGTTTCAACTTTCTCTGGTCAAAAACAGCCCCTGCAAAGACAGGCACATCTCGGAGTATGAAGCTGCCTTGGGGAAGGCGGGACATTGCTTAGCACAAACCCAAGTGCAGACTGCAAGCAACAAGGGGAACACATATCTGATATGTAGGGGTGCATTTAGTCCTTTGTAGTTATTAAGGAATAAAACTACACAGGTCAGTCAAAGAGCAGGCTGGGAGAAAAGTCATCTTTTGCAGCGGGTGTACAACCATCCTTATCCTTAACATATAGGATTTGTACTGCAATTCCAGAGCATCCTATTCTCATTCAGACTGGGAAGATTAATTTTATGCTAATTCAACACAGTTAAGAGGACTCACTGGGTTTTTACTTACATGTTAATATATTCCTTGAGGTTTATGCAAAACTGATACCCAAAGGCTCCTTCTGGTGGACTTCAGCAGCATTATCCACAAGGCGGAATGGAGCAGCTGCAGATCACCAAACCAAGTGCCTTGGGTTCCACTGAAAATCCCAGAGAAGGTGGCACTGCAAGACTGTCCAGATACAGAACCATGTAGAAATGGTCCCTGTCTAAAGGATGAAAAACAAATTATGGCAGGAAGTTACACCTTTGGGAGCACAAGAACAGGACAGGGGTGGGGAAACAGCAGCAGGGGAAAGGTTCCCTGTTCCTTGGCCTCTGCAAAGCCCCAAAGTCACTTCTGGTTTTGTCCCTCCCTTGGCAGTGAAGCTCTGTGGTGCTCTCCTTGACTACCTGTCTGAGCATTTCCCTTTCTTCCCTGAATTCTTTGGGAGAATTGAGACACCCCAGGTCCAACCTGCAAGTCATTGAAGAACCTGCCTCATTTCTTAGCAAACTGTTGGGTTTTAATTTTAAAATGAAGCACGGCTACTGTGGAGATCTGACTTTTTTCAGTTCCTGCTGCTGCTTAGCCAAATCTTCATTGCTGTAGGGCAGTGCCCTTGGGTTTTGCCATGGATACCCGCTTATTGCAACAACAGCAGATGAAACATCCCCCTTAGAAGCTCCACAGTTAAATAAGTTAACTGGAGAGCAAGAGACTTACTGTGGGAACTGTTTGGTTTGTTAGTTTTACTAATGCTCAGTCTGGATGCTGGCCACCAGCGAGGCTGTGAACAGGGAGATCTTGAGGGGAGCTGCATTCAGGGGCATTTGGTTTAGGTTATAGCAGGAAATTCTGCGCCTGGGCCCTCTGTCTCAGATTTTCTGGTTTGCTGCCCTGAGCACACCGTAACCATTGCTTAACCCAGAGCTGCTGCTGCAACAAGAATTAAAAGATTAAAGTCTTTCTTCTTTGGGTCACTTGTAACAAAATAGTTGAGCAGAGGATGTTCCCAATCAGGGCTGCTTTTTGAACAGGCTTTTGCTTCTGTAGGAATCTTCCAATAGGATATTTCCTCTTCTGAATATTCCAGAACTGAGTGAACTCTGTTTCCTTTTGCTGGCTACACTGGTTACACTCAAGCAGACCATCAGCTCTAGTGGGCACAGGATGCTCTGGTTTAATGTGCAAGAAACCTGCATTTAAAACAACACAATGATGTTGGTGCCACATGGATGTGGACATTGGTGACTCTGAGACTGAGAGAACAACAAATGGGACACCCCATTTGACTGTACTGGACCACAAGGATATGTTGAGAGTGTGGCTAAAGGAAATACCATTGAAAATCCAGCTCTACTTCTCCAGACCTTCCTGCCCACTCACCACTTGATGTCCCCTCACAAAATGAAAATTGCATATCTGTGCCATGACAAAGGGCAAACAAAATCATGGTAATTGCAAACAAGATTCCTGGAAAAGATGAAGCTCAGGGGAGAAATTGCAGAGCTCATAACTGCTTGGAGGATCTTGCCCCAGGAAGCACACTGCAAGCCTTGGATATAAGTCTAGATGAAAATAAAGGCATAATATGGCCAAGGAAAGTAAGAGGCTGTGCCATCACATTGCTCATACCTCTGCTACTGCCAGCAGGGAGAATGTCTGTATTCAGGAATGTTGTGCTTTGCTCTTTGTGCCACCATCCTTGTTTCCTAGGAGTTTCTCCGAGCACAGCCTGGCACTTTTCCTTCCACATGCCCTTGTGCCAGTCATGTGTGTCAGGGGAAGAATGAAGCACCAGGACTAGGGCAGCAAGGAAAGGTGCTTCAGCGCGCCAGTGGTGAGGATGTGCTGCAGCCACCTTGAGTGGTCCAAACGACATTTCTTGGTGCTGGTTCCTCAGCTTGTGGGGAATTTCTCCTCCACAATCTCCAGTTTTGCTCTTTATCCAGGTACAGCTCCTGGGAGCTGTGTGTGTGCACAGACTATCCCCAGCCTTGGCAATGCACTCTGGGGAGCTGGAATGGCACTGGGCTGGGGCTGCAGCCGATCAGCCCGGGCCTGCCAGCTGGGGATTGTCACAGTCTGACAGCAGGGAGCTGGGCTGGCTTTCTGAGCAATCAAAATACTGCCCTTGATTAGGATGGTGGCTTGTTTTCTGGCATTGCTGGCATTTCTGCCAAATAGTTTTGTCATCATCAGTATTGTAATGTCTTGGCCAAGAGCGATGGTAACCCTTGCCTTTCCTGCGACCTCGGGGATGATCTCTCTTTGACCTTTTAGGGAATGACTAATGGAAAGTGCAGATGTTCATATTGCCACTAAATTATGCAATAAATGCAGGAAGCTCTTCACTAGCTGATCTTAGTTTCTTCTTTACTTTGTAGGAGGCAGGAAAGGGATGATAAAGGGTTAGAAACAGAAAAGGAACAGGACAAAGCAAACAACTCATGGTGGTTTCTGGGACAGAAGTTTCTATCCAGATTTTCTACCACAACTCCTCCATTAACATTAAGCACTGGGGAACAGAAGCTGTGAGATAAAGAGAGATCCAGAAAACATTTTTCTGTTGTGACAACATCAGGTGGCGTCAGCAGAACATTAAATATATGGGCCAAAGTACTGCCCATTTCTTCAGGTCTGCCTTTGGTGATGTCATGGAGGAAGAGTCTCTTCAGGAACTGGCTCAGGTATCCCCAAATCTGAAAGGCAGGGAGCAGGGAGAGAAAGACAAGGAGATAAAACCGCTTGTCATCACCTACTAAACACAACTTCCAGTAAAGATACTGTTCCTTTCCTGCATTCCAGCACAGAAAACCTCTCTCTCTTTAATGGAAATATCTCTCTCAGGCTGGGATTTAATTATCCAAAGGGTTTTCCTCCCTCAAAAAGTTTTTTAGAAAAAAACATTCCATTTGAGTCAAACTGCAAACTGTACATCTCAAAATAGTTAAACAAATATTTTTGCTCTTTCAATTTTATCTTGTACTTGGGGAAAATATTAATTGTAACTTCATACTTTTGAAGTTTGAAAACCATAAAACTGCATTTTAAAATGAGCAATAAATAATTTAGTATTCTTTAAAGGAAGGAAGCAGAAAATATAAGGCCTTTTGAAACAGCATTAATAATTTTACTTTTTTTTCCCCCCAAATATTTGTGGAGTTGTTATGTTAAAACTAAGTGGTATTTTCTGATTTAAAAAAAGAAAATGCCAGAAGGCTTCTGACAATCTCTGCCAAAGCTGCCAGGGCCACATCTCATGAACAACAAATGGGAGTGCACGTGACACTGGTAGCACGAACTGAGCAGGAACTGTCCACCCGCTCCAACCAGGGAATAGTCAGGACACAGAAGAACGTTAAACAGGATGTCTCAGCTCTGGGGTGTACAGCGCAGTTGTATGGACACAACAGATGTTCTTAACGGTGAAGGAAAAGTGACTCCAGAGCTGGAACCCATCCTTAGCATTGGGGCAGACTCAGTTTCTGTCCCACTGCCTATGAGCACACCCAGGTCTCACCCATGGATCACCTCCTTAACCTTGTGGTCCTTTTCTCCAGGTCGCTGTGTTTCAGTCCTGACTGATACAGACTCCACTCTGATATTGCTTTCCCAACTGTGGTATTTTTAGAAGGCATTTAAAGCCCACAGTGAACCTGGCCAGGTGCAGACGACCATACACACAACAACAAAAAAAAAAAAAAAATTGGCATGGTAATTAACCTTCCTCAAAGGTTTTGTTAGAAACTCTTAGAGCCTTCCAGTTACCATGTCTACTCTATTTAAACACCAGGCAGCAAAGATTCGTTGCAGTGGCTCTGAACAGGATATGAACACAATTGGAATGTCAAGACAACAAACCAGCATATCAGCGCTGGATACAGAAGCTTTATCCATGGAACCTGGAAAGGTATTTAAAAAGAAAAACACAGTTACCTGCACTGAAATGTGGGCAGGATGATTCCAGCTCCTACATGATCTCAAAAAGTTCAAAATGGGCCTTTTACAAAAAAAATCAGTTACGATGGTGCCACAGCAGGGCAGTGCAGTCACTGAGTGGAAGGGTCAGAGCTCACTTGGGCAATGCCATCTGGCTCCTGGCAGTCCAACAGCCACATCCCATCAGCTGGAGCAGCGATTGCTGATGAGCAAAAGCCATCAACAGGCAGCTGCCAGCAGCACGATGTCCCCAGCATTGCCACAGGACACCCACATCAGCTGAACATGACAAGTGAAATAAAGGCAGCCACTTCCTACTACAGCACACAGCCTGATTCGTGCCCATGATGCCTTTAGCCAGTGGGTAAGCACACAGAGAAAAGTGCAGCACAATAAAGAGGGCACGTTTTACATGCGTTCTCAGAAGGACACAGAGGCTGGCATATCAGCTGATCTGTATTTTAAAGTCAAGCTCATGAGCAAAGCGTATGGATCAGGAATAAATCAGGAAACCCATTCTGCTGCTTGGAGTATGATTTTCTTTTGCCAGCCTGGGGGTGCCGAGGCCAGTCCTACCTCAAAGGACATTTTCATCAGTCTACAAGGAGTAAAAACCACTCTTCTGTTTCCTTACCCAGAAGAGCAGCTGTCACACAACTGTGCATCAAGATGAGGAGGCATATTAAGAGTGAGACTGATTTGAGGAAGTGGTCACTAGTGGGAAACATTTTCCTGGGCTAAGCCACACTGGGTATAGTTTGGAGAGTTTAATCATCCTCTCCTCTCTCTCATCTCCCTACTGCTGTTTGCAGCACCACCAAAGAAGGGTGCTCAGATGATGAACTGGATGACCTCAGCCATTGTGAAAGACACCGGTCAGCATTGCAGAATGACTCCAACTGCATCACGCAGCCAATGGCTGAACAAAAGCTAGAAGGGTTCAATGAAAAAGGTTTTGCTAAGCTGTTCTCTTTAAATAGACATTTGCCATCTTTCTGTAGTTTTGTGAAAAGCCATTTCAGCCCGGTGAAAGTGTTTCTGAAATGCTACATACTCTTGTTTTTTGAAGTCTGACAATGTTCCGCAAATGTAAATGTCCTTCTTTACAATTATATAGATACTGTTCCATAAATTAAACATTAATGCCTAGCAACCAACTGCTGTCTGCAACCCTGCTGCTACAGACCAAGAATGAACATTATTTAGGAAAGGGAGACCTCCAAGGAAAAGAGTCAGGTATCTGCAGAAGGCAATTACCTGTCAGTAAGTGACATCTGACTCCATATAAATCCCACTGTTACAGCAGGAGCATGGCAGACAGCTGTCCTTCCAAACCAAAAAAGATTGCAAAGATTGTACTGGAACTCCAGTTTTAGTCACCTGAGAAGAGTTTGAGCTCCTGCATTATCTCTGTTCTTTACTGAGTGCAAGAATCATGGCAAATTCTAAACAAAATGAGTCTCCCTTTGCTGTAGATCAGTAGTGAGCTGCATTTTATAGGCAAGGAAAGGAAGGCGATTGAACCAGTTGGCAGTGGGTCAGAAAAGGACATTTGAGCTCACAGCTTTCTGGGAGATGGCACAACTGTGAGTATCTTGGGAGGAGCTGAGGAAAATCACTGGAGTTCTGCTCTATGGCATTCAGAGGAACTGAGCATTATCACTCTTCTTATCTGGTCCAGCAAACCAACAATCTGCATTTAAGAAAGATTAACGACAGAGAGCATTCCCTACCAAACTCCAAAGCATTTGTTAATGCTTTCACCAAGGAGAGGCTTAGCTGACCTGGGTATTTATGCAGTTTTCCCAGCATTTTTCCATTGCTACAACAAACTCACTGTTGGATCTCAGCATATCCACACCTCACGCACATAAAGCAGCTACTCCCTGCAAAAGACACCCTGGGCAGTAAAGGGTAAAATTTCCCTGTGCCCAGGGAAGAGCATTACCTTAATCTCTTATCGAGGCCTGCTTTTCAGTGGCACCTGATACAGGAGCTATACCAAACACTTCCTTGAATACATAAAGCCAGGGGTTGGGTTACACACATTCAAGATCTGTGCCACCAGTAAGACAAAAGCTCCTATATTACCTGGCACATGCCTGCTAAATTATTGAAGTGTCCCTTCAAACTGAATACATTCACTGGATAATTAGTCAACAGAAGAAAACGGTCTCTCTTTACAAAGCTAATGTTGACAGGTATTGTCTCTTCTATGCGCTGCAACAAAAAGCATTTGCAGATCTGATGCAACACAAACATTTGGAATTGCTCTGTGCACGCACAAGTGTTCCCAGGGCACATGGTCCCCTTTGTGAAGCTGCCTCAATCTCGTATTACCTTACAACCAAGTCCTAAAAATGTGAATTACTAAACGTAGCACCATCCCCATTTCAGAAGCAGGTAAATGGTGCAAACACATGGAAGTTTTCTTCACGTCTGAGGAAGGAGTGAGATCAAACTGGCACCTGTGCTGTTCTCGCTGCATCCATGGGACCTACCTGGGGCTGTGCAGGCAGGTTTTTGTCACTCTCAGCTCCCTCTGCGTGTAGCTGATGTCCCAGCGTGCCACTCCAGCGGCTGTGCTCTCCTGGGCTCGTTCCCTGCTGCAGATTCTTGGGAACACGGGCTGCTCCATGTGCGTGCAGAACACACAGCACAGTGGCAGTCCCAGCACGTCTGCTGAAAGCACCACAGCCAGCCAGCTGGTGTTGCTGCGTTTATTCTGACCTGGCAAGGGAAGAACAGCAGCAGCTTCCACTCATGGAATGGCTGTCCTGTGCTGAGAGCAGGAGGATGGGCCCTGCACTGCTGTGTATAAACCTAAGCTTACCTGGAAATACAAGTAGATGGTTTCCAGCTGCTTGAACACCAGCTGCAGGATGAAATACAGTTCTACCAACTCCAACTCACAGCCCGAGGTGTGCAAAGACAACATTCTGGTGCTTTTTGTATTTTTCTTTTAAATTACACCTGTTACACCTGTCACTAAGGGGACAGATGGGTTCTTTTAGGGGTCTTTGGCATAATAAAGACAGCATTAAATTGTCATTACAACCAAGGTTTTCTTAGCAGGATATTCTGATTAGCATAGCACAGAATTTATGATTAGTATGGCACAGGATTTCTACAAGTAGCGTCATTATGGTACAATCTGTAAGTAGCATAACACAGAATTTATATTATAATTTCTTATAGCCTGGACTCTCTGCAGGACCCTCTGACAAGGGGAACAAATGCATGACCTCCTTGGTCAGATGTCTCTGAGCAGCCAAAAGGGCATCTCGTAGTTTGTTCTAAAAACTTGGTTTATGTTTCTGGAGACCAAGTTCACTCCTGAAAAATCTCAAAATTAGAAATTATTTCCACCTTCTTCTGTTCTCTGAGCATTTTGGGATAACTTGGTATTACAAATAACTGTGCCTGGTATTCCAGCACACGTGCAGTAGCACTCCAGCTCCATGCAGAACTCCAGGCATGCTGCAGCCCCAGCTGCAGGGAAAGCTCTGCTCAGGAGCCATCAGCACCGCCATCGCCTGGCACCACAGCAGAGTTACAGCAACGGCTTCAAACCGCAGCATTCTGAGCATCCTGCAACTGCTAGGGGAGAGAAAGTAATTGGGGAATTGAAAATTCCTGTTCTGAATTTGTTCCTGTCATTATTGTGTGCTGCAGCAGTAGATGATGATCATCACCTGCCTGGTAAAGCTGAACAAGCCAGGGGAAATGTTTTACACAGTGAATGTGTATGAAAGACTTTTGAAATAAATCAGTCCTACCCAAAGGACTGCAAATGGCACTTACTTAGCCAATATCAAGACATAAAAGTAACAGCATTTCATTTTGCCCTCGTTCATCTCTACAAAATGAGCAGAAAAAGCCAATAAATGGTTTCTATCATTTCAAAGGCCAGATGGTGTAAAGCTTACGATAGGGGTTTGACACAATTCCTCACCGTGGGCAGTTGCCCAGACACCTCAGTGCAAACAGCACTTCTTCACCGCTAAACTGAACCAGGCCTAAGCAATACTTTTATTGAAATATCCCACATACACCTAATCCCACCTCAATCTCAAATCCACACCTCTCTGAACAACTCCAAATGACCAGTTTTCCTGGCCTAGGAGCTAAGCTGGAGTACTCACCACTTCAGCATTGCATTTCCTCTGACAGATGGTAAATCAATACACTCTGCCTGCCTGCCATTGTGCAAACATGTCTTGTTTCATCTGTGAAAGGCTTTAGCAGACAAACTTTGCCAATTACTTTGTTTTCTGAAATACATTTCATTAAACCAATGTGCAAAACCACTGACACGTGAGAGCAGCAGGACGAAACTCATCTGAAAGCGTTGAAGTGTTCCCATTTTGAGGGGTTTAACTGAGTTGCTCTTTATGCCAAAGATTATTTTCCTGCAATAAAACACATTGACAACAAACTTTCAAAAAACTTATTTTATGAATCAAGCACTCCTCTGGTTAGTTTTGGAAACATGTTAGACTCTTACATCCTTCACTCAACTTTTTTTGGACAGGTAACTGCCACAGAATAGCAAGTTAATACATTTCCAGAAATGCACTAACACTTAAAAGGGTGTGAATAAACTCGCACTTATTTTTGATGCTTGAAGGGATACAGCTGTGTGTACTTTACAACAGAACCTCACAATAGTTCCAGGGAAGAAAATTGCCAGTGTGTTCTTTCAATTTGGGTAATGGAAAACAATTCAGTTCAAAGCCTGACTCTCCTCCCAAGTGAACACATCTAATGTGCGCAGCAACATAATGGAAACTATGTCCTTCTAAAATTAGTCTGAACAAGTAGCAAGTGATGACTAAATAATTCTGAAGCCTCACTGACAAAGAAATTGAGTCCAGCAGAGTAAGTACTCAACATATTAACACATAATGTGTTATGAAACAAGACTCACCAGTGCTGGCCTCGCTGTCCACTGAAGCAGGTGCAATTCCATTGGATCCCAGAGGAATGTACCTGCTGAACTCATCTATTTTCTCTCACTCATTCACATTATTAAGTATTTAAATAAGATCTTTTTGAAGCAAGAAACAATGATACATTCCATTCTTCCCTGTTTACACCAGTGGGAGTTCTGCACACATCAGTGATCCCATACACTTCATCTTGAGCCTGAAGTTGCTTGGTGGCCTTCAGTTGACTGGGAAGTCTGGAAAAAATGTGCTAAAAACCAAAGATTGCTGCATAACAATCACAATCTTAGGAATAAAATCAACAGCAACCAAAGAAATGTTTGAGCAAATGACCAGCTACTGATACAAGTGCTGGGAACTCTTTCCTACCTTAAAGAAAACAAATAGTGCATGAACGTGAGAAATCTAAAACTATGTAAAACATAGAGGGAGCAGGAAAAAAACCCCAAAACTATTTTGAGAACTAAAACAGAAAAAGATCATCCCTCAGCAAAGCAGAGCTGGGTGTATTTCAAGGACGTTCCTCTATACCAACCAAGAAATACCCACCCAGCAAAAGCTGGTGAACACAGGGGAGAGTCAGAAGGACAGTGGGCTGAGTTTGAAAAGCCTGTGATTCATTTGTACTCACATTGTCAGGTGTTTGGCTGTTGAAATAGCAGTGAACTTGATTCATTCTCACAGAACAAAATGGCTTTCACACCAGTTCTCCCAATTCTTTGAGGCAAACCCACAGGAATCATTTCCAGTGAAATAACAATTGGAAAATGCACTGGATTCCCAGCTCAAGCAGCTGGAGGAAAAGGACCTGACTTTCAGCAAATGTTTCTGAATCACAGTGAAAGGCTAAGAAGCAGCTTTTAGAAGTGAAGCACATTACCTTACCCACATTAGTATAACAGAACTTTTGCATATAAAAAAGCATTTAGTAAAAATTTTATTTGAAATGTAGCATGAATCTGTAACCATCAGCCTTAAACCATAACAGTTTGAACAGAGCATTTGTACAATATGCCATGTATTTCTATACATGCTCCCCCCAACCCCTGTTTATTCAGTCATTATCAAACAAACAATAGTTAGACAGGAATAATAAGCATTCACTTCTAGAAAGAAAACTTTGGCATGTATACGACTGGCTAGTTAAAGTAAACAGTGGTAGATTCAAGTCAGAAAGAGACCCACTCGTTTTGTTTCACAGCATTTTTGATCAGGATGAAGCTCCCCAGCACTACTTTCTAGGTAATACAAAAATGAGTCTTTTTTTCTGTCCTGAACAGCCTGTTACAGGACAAAACCACGTTAAGAGAGATGTAAAAAACTCAACTTTTAACTCAAGAAGGTGTCAGCTTCAAAGCAGTTTAGGTCAAAGGGATTTTGCAGACATTAGTTTGGTCATGAATAAAACCTTTAAAGGTCTGCTCGTGTTCCTGAACTCTGTGTCACCGAGCTTTTCACCACTTGGCACCACTGGCAACTTCTCCTTTGAACTAGAAAAAGCAGTTTGCTCAAAAGTCATGTCCACTGCAGGAGTGTCAGAAAAAATCTAAAGTTTGCACTGGGCCCATCTTCTGTCTTGAGTTTCTGTCACTGCTGTTGGCCCCTTACACAACTTCTTACTCATCTAGAAAAGGAGGGAAAACCATTTGCAAGGCATTTCTTCCTGGCATACAGCAGACAATGCTTCCGCTTCAAAAACCAGAAAGCAATGAAAGAACCCTGAATTATTAATAAGAAAAAACAAGCCTCCTTTGAGAAGAATTACTGGTGATTCTCCAAGTACTTACAAAAAAATACAGTATTTATACAACTTCTCCAGAACTATTATAATTAACATATTTTAATGTAGTACTAACAAAATAAATCCATAGATACAAATGGTTGCACTTCAAAGCAGGAATATCTACCCCAGATGTTGATTTTGCTGCAATTTCATTATTGCTGTGGAACAGAGAGTGGTTAAGTCATGTCGATACGAGCCTCTCTTTCTTATACACATCAGAGTATCTAATTCAGAAAACGTTCTCCAGCAAGTCAGAACACATTTAACGTAATTTTTACAGTTCCTGCTAAATGTTTGTGATCCAAAGTTGACTGAACCATGGTGCAACAGGGCACAAATGGCAGAAGAGCAGAGGCAGGAAGGGCAGAACAAGTAGCTCGATTCAGACTCGCTACTTCTTATTCCTGGGCTTCAGCTCTTCTGCTGCATTTCGCAGAAAAATGTAGTTTTTCTTCTGTGGATTATAAAACTCATGACCCTGAAGAGAAAAATAATCTACATTTACTCTCTTCAAAGAAGAAATGTCAGCATCACTTAAAATGTAAGAATATGAATATTCCATTAGTTTGGTTTATTAAGATTTAATCTTACAGCCTCTAAGACCAAATACTGGACCACGCTGGTGGATTAGAAACAGCTTTGATGAGCAATTGCAAGAACTATACATATAAAATTTAAGGGACTTTTATGCATTTTTAAAGTATAAAGTATTCTTAATTAAAAAAAAAAACATAGATCTCTAAGTTCTACTTTACAGGTGCCTAAGGACTCAATACGATTTCTTTTAAATGTCATTCTAGGCAGAGAAGAAACTAAACCTTTAATGGCCACCCAGCTTCACTTTGTATTTTCTATCTTTTAAATGACAAAAGGTCACATTTTTTCAAAGTGAAGCCCAAGTTCTACAAGCAATTGCAGAACTTTCTGCTCCCCAGCTGCAGATGCAAATGCACTATTTTGCATATTCATATCATTTGCATACACATCACCAAATTCATACTTAAGTATCCAAATCAGGGGGAGTAAACACTAATGAAACTACGGAAGTCCAACATGCAAGCTGGAAATTACCAATGCTATGGACAAGAAATGGTTCAGGGAAGGAAGGTTAGCACTTCACATCTACTGATTTTACTACTTAATATTGGTTTACAGATCTGAAAGATACCACTGCAGTCTACCCAAGCATTAGAACTGAAGAATTCATCTGCCCTGACACCAATAAATATCTTACTGTGGCCAGAGGACTGGATACGATGCAGTAAATTTTAATTAGCTCTTTGTGACATGCAATCAAGTTAATCAATGTGATTTCTGCATTCATTTCACTCAAAACCACAAGGAACATTATCCTCAAAGCACCACGAAAATTAGTTACATTTCAAGCTTGCTACCCTCTTCTTAGACTATTAAGAAATATTGATTTTCCCCAGATTATTGTTTGCTGTGGTTCTGCTGCACCTGTATTGTGAAGTGTGGAAGAGAAATACATAAACAAGTACCATCAAAAAGCCTCACTGAGTGGTGAAAATTTAATAAAGAGCTTTCAAACACTGGGATAAGTGTTGGGATAAGTGTTTACAGCCAGTCACAGCTTTTCTTTCTGCACAAGCAGCAGAGATGTGCATTTCACAAGATCTGTGGGAAGCTGTTAAGGTGCCACGCTGCCCCATGACACTGCCCACGGCACAGCGTGTGTGAGCACCCACAGCAACCTCTGAATCAGGGAATTTACATTTTGCTCATCCATATTTGCAAACCAGCATCATTTAGCAAACTTGTCCAGCCGACGCTAGAACACCACGAAGTCACAGCTTCAGTGTTAAACTTCATCAGGTGGCCAAAATGGCCATTGCAAGTTTTCTTAGGAATCAGAAAGACTCAGCTTCTGTTTATAAAGAACAGCAAAAGCCTCACAAGGAGAAGAGCCTTAGTTGTCAACTTCAAGTGTGAACATGAGTCTAAATCTTTCTTACCTTTGACCAATCATAGCTGGAAGCATAAGCAAATATATTGCCATTGTGGTTGAAACAACAAGCAGATATTGGCTGGTCCAGTTGCTCTGAGGTTTTTAGCTTTGTCCGAGCATCTTTATCCCAAAAGCTGAATCTCCCATCAGATCCTACAGTTGCCAGAGTGCCATGGACAGGGTGGAATGCTATCCCATTGACCTGCAGAACCATACAAAACACCACGTAAAACACCACACACATAGCAACAGGTGATGGGAACAGTCACAGCAGACGTGCTGAAGCCTACAGGAAAATTTCAACTTAGATACAACCCTTAAGTTTTTAAAATCTTTTCAGATATGTTTTTGGAGAAAAAACTCAAAAACCAAGCAAAGAGAAACCACCAAAGCAACAAGAAAAGCACCATGTATTTTTGTAGTATCTAACAATTCAACGCATAATGCCATTACAGAACTATTGTTTCGATATCTGCAGAATTAACAAGTGTCAACTCCACTTGTTGACAAGAAGATTCAATAAAAGGCTGATCTAGTGCTTGTTTTATGGGAAGTATGAGAATTTGCCTTTCCTCTTAAAACATATCTAAGACAACTTCAGGCAAAAGAAAAAGGCCAAGGAGAACGAACAACTCACAGCCAGTTTTACATTAGGAGTGTACATTGTATATATGATGCATGGTACATGTTGGATACTCACAGCATAGATGTCCTGAGGTGCTGATGTGTTTGTTCCATTGGAGCGATGACATTTAAAAGTGAAATTATCTTTAGCACTGGAAAGGAAATTGAAAATTGAAAAAAAAAAAAAAGGCTTTTTATTTTCATCATTGTGAAGTGAGCAATAAAGAAAAGACGTTTTATTGAACGACACTTACGGATTTGGGGGGTTGATATAATGAATAGCTACTCTTCCTTCAATACTTCCAAGAGCAAATCCAGTTGGTTTGTTCACTTTGTCTTTGAAAATAGCAACACAGCGATGCTGGATTTGAGAAAGATACCAAGGAGTTTTAGACAGAGACATCTTTTCCACAGGGACACAAAACATCACAGACATCAAGGCAAGGTAAAGCAAAACCACTAACAAGGTCAAGAGTTAGGTCAAATTCTGTTGAGAATTTGGGCAACAGTATTTACATTTCTAAATCTTTGTGAAGATCAGCAACATCAACAGCAAACCAGGTCACTGCCAGGTTAAGGTAACTTGATTTTGAAACACTGCACGTTTTTACAAAAAATGTCAAGCCCAGAATGTCAACAATCTGTACAAATTCACTCAAATGTTATTATTTACCTGGTGTTTAAGAGGGGATTCTATTCTTCTAAATTCAGAAGGCTGGTTCTCTAACTGATAAACTATCAAACCCCTTTCTGCAGTGGCCACCGCTGCCATAGGATGAACCTGGATAAGGTTATAAAACAGATTGGAAGACACACTTGCGTTAATTAATTGTGTTAATAGTATTCATTCGGCATTACCCTACAGAAGCCCCCAGAACATATTCCTACTCCCAGTTACCCCGCTGGCACCAGTTTACCACATGTCCTGCCTTACCACATCTGCACAGTAACATCTTTCAGGGAGCTGCAGTGTCATCATAGGTGTCGGTGAACGAGTATCCCAGAACTGAGCGGAACAGAGAAATAAACAAACTTACACTTGGAGCTCAGGATACCTCATCATTACTACGGGACAGAGAACATAACTGGCACCACGTTGTTTCATTCTTGTTAAACTCAGAATAGTGCAACTCTCTGTGAAGTGAGGCTATTCCACTAACTATTAGCGCCTAATAAAGTATTTTCACTTCACAGAAATATTTTGATACACAAATTACTAGCACACTTTGTGTCCACTTGTTCAGGTAAAAATCATACCTTCAAAGTTTTATCCCAGCTTCCTGTCATCACACAGCTGTAATTTGGTGCTTTAATCCAATGGATGGTCTTCACAGGAGCATCATGCTAAACAGAAAAAGGACAAACACACATACAAGAAGCAACCATTGAAGGCAGTAACTCTTCTTGAGTTATAACCAGTAACTAGTTCTAGTCACCATAATTACATATTCTACAAACAGACATTAACTTCTAATTTGAGAATGTAAATTGTAATCCCTGTTATTGTTGCAGCAGAAAGCTGGTATTTGTGAAGTGAACTGAATGACTTCTTAAAACTTGTTTTCTCCTCTAAAGCAGCAGTATGACTTGGTGAGATCACTGCAGCAGTGGAAAAAGCTCTCTTAAGTAAAACAGAGGGAAGAGATGCACAGGGTATTTAAATCACTTTGATCACCTATTCAGGTACACTTCACTGCGTCAAGAAATATAAAAACCAGAAAGGCAGCTTTTAATAAAAACAGAAGAAAGTAGATCTAGTACTTTGGGCTTTACTCACTTGTGCAATCTGAATTGCTTGATTACTGTTGAGATCCCACATTTTGGCAGTTTTATCACAGGAAGCAGTAAATACTTTACTCCCATCCTAAAAAACAAGAATAAAACCAAGAGATTAACTGGCTCTATCGGAAAACTGTCAAGTCTCATTCTCTTCTAGTAACAGTGTAACATCAACATAACATGTACAGGGATCGCAAGACAAAGAAGAAACATAAAATCAAATTTATTTATGTCATAAAAAAGCAACCAGCGCTGGCTTTTATTTAGCCTTTGATACACTCCTAACTTTTAAATTCACTTTTAGCCTTCTTACACCCATACCACTCATTTACAACAATGTAACTCCTTCCATTAACCATAGGCTGCAGCTACACGTGGCATTCATCTGCCTGCAAACCGCACAGCAATTTATTTAGGGTTTTGGTAAAAATTGTGTATTTGTTTTTAAATAAGAACATACATCACTCCAGCAGGCATCTAGTACGGGCCCTGTGTGCATCTGCTGAGCCTTTGGAATTGTCTGTCCATTATCCTGAACTTCCCAGCAGCGAACCTATACAGAAAAAGCAAATGCAGATATAACGTATTAACAGGAACTTCAAAGACTTGTCTTGAAAACCCCAGCCTTAGTTCATCCAACAAAAAGTATGGTTATAAACACTAAAGTCTGGGTTTTTTTCAGAACTACTGAAACCTTGTTTTTCTGCTTATGCTCCTTTCACCTGCAGAGCCAAAACTCAACCCAACTTCAACTCCACCTCAATAGTACCATGCAAACATGTAACCCTTCACCACTGTCCTGGAGAAGCCTTAGCCCTCAGCTGGGCAGAAGCCACTTGCTGCAGGCCACCAGCCAGCAGATCAAACACAACAGTTAAAAAACATGCCCACATTTGTCTTCCCTCCCTGACTGGGCCAGCTGGGATCTCATCCTTCATATCAAAAAAACTTCAATAACTTTGTCTGATAACTTCATCAATAATTTGATCTTTTTGGGACTGCACTGTCAAAGTGGGTGATTTATCAACTATGTCAAACATAGTGCCTTGGTAAGAGACATAAATTTTGCAGTTCTCCAACAAGTTAGGTTTTCAGCTGCCCTGGCACAAGCTTCTAGGATCCCATTTCGCAGTTTAGGAACTTTATTCATCTGCATGTCTCACTGAGAGTACTTACATCATTTGCCCATGATCCTGCAATGAGGAAATTACCCGGCAGCGTTGGTGGACTAAATGCTAAGCAAGATATGCTGTCATCAGGTGGAGATGTTACTTCAATATCCTATAAAGGACAGGAGACAGAACAAAATTTGCCACATTTGAAAACTGTGAACTGAGTTCTTACTTCTACAGAGTCAGTAGGTCCTGCTGTGATACATTAGCACACACACAGCAGCACGGAGGCTGACACACGTACCTTCATAGGGTTGTGGTTATCTGCTGTGGTGCTGCCAAACATGCTGGTACCTCCGGTACCGAACCCCGATGTTGATCCGAACAGACTCATCCTTGACCTGCAAACGAGCAAAAGGTTGAGCCTTGCAAGGCCCTCAAGCGTGCCTTGGGCGTCTCACCGCAGCCACCAGACCAGCACGCCCCTGGAAGACACCCAGGGTTATACAAATATACCAAATAAAATATAATACAATAAATAAAATAAAAATACACTTCGTTGCTGCTGAATCCCCCACACCTCCCGGCTGCCCACCCTGCCGCGGATCCCTCTCGGGCCGTGCCCTGCCAGAGCCAACCACGCCACGCCCCTCGCTGGTACCCGGGGCTGCGGGAGCAAGGCCGCCCCGGGAAGCCCGAGCTCAGCCCCGGCTGCTTCTCCTGCGACGCACGCCCCAGCCGGGGCTCTCTGCCCACCCCCGAGGCCGCCGCTCCGCGGAGCTCCCTCTCCCCGACCGACAGCACCCAGGGCAGCCCCTCGGGCACGGCAGGCCCGGCCGGGAGCGCGCACCGGGGCCGCCCTCACGCACCGCTGTGGGGCCCGCTCCGGCCCGGTACCAGCGACA
>VZRN01000251.1:159028-195765 GCA_013397935.1 Dasyornis broadbenti
GACGGACGGGGCGGGGCCGCGGCTGCGCACTGAGCGAATGGGGCGGAGGGCAGGGCGGGGCGGCGTGGGCGGGACGTTCGGGCCCCGCCCTATCAGACGTTGCAAGTTGGGTGTTTTTTGGGGTTGTCTCCGAGCCGCAGGTGCCCTGACCCTCCTGTCGTACAGATGCCGCTGGACCAGCCTTGTATTGCCTGGGATTACAGTGCCTGTGCACCTGGACACAAGCCATCATCAGTTGTAACACTGCCACTGTGCAGTTCATGAAAAGGGCACTTCATTCAAATTTACTGCTGGTGAAACAGCAGTAAAAAACCCCAACTAGATAAATCTACTGAAAATATCGTCTGTAAGATCCATGCTAATGGCTGTGGAGATCAATTTTGGAGGTATTTTCTATGCAGTCAGACTCCCTCACGTAAAAATTACTGTACACTTTAATCACCACAGTTTTCTGCTTATTTTTGCTGTTTTAGAGCCAACTAAATAAATAAAAATGAACAAAGGATTCTGTTAGGATGTGAATAATTAACAGGATTGTTTATTAAATTCTTCACCAGTAACAACTGCTTTCTTATTTATTCATTGAAGACAAATAGTAATTTGCTTGGAAGGTTTACAGTTGCTTGAGATATGCAGTAATAAAGAACTGTTTCTGGCTTTTAGGTCTGAATTTACAGTGAGCACGAAACCCCACAATGCTGTACCTAAAATAATTTCCAAAAGGAGGCATGTGCAATAAAACCTTAACTAAGTTTTTCACTCCCTTCCAAAATAAAAAGCTTGATACAGCATCATGCTGTGCTTTAAAACAGAAGGCAAAACAATTTCTGGATACATTTTTGAACTTCACATTTTTCTGGCCAGAAAAAACACATTTCATTATTTTTTCTGTGTGTACCATTGCATTTGGCACTGTTTCACAACAGAAACCACAGAATGGAAGTAGCAGTATTCTGCAAAAATCATAATTTCTTTTATGATTTGAACGAAGAAAAAGAGAAAAATTATACTCTAGATACAGTGATAAAGAAACTGAACAAGAAACTGACAGATACTTCTCTGTCTCTGCACTTTTTTTACCTAAGAGAAGTCAACAAAACAATTCAATATATAGAAAAACATTTCAATTGCAAAGCAGCATTCATAGCCATCCACCAAACTGCAGTTTGTTTGGTAAATAGACTCTGGACAGGTAATCTGATGAGAGAGAAGTTAAAACTTGAATTTCAGCCTTCAGTTTAGATGCTGCCATAATTTCCAGCTAAAAAAAATAAAATAAAAAAAAAAAAAAAAAAAGAGGAAAAAATTAATATGTGATCCAAGGTTAGGAATTTAAGTAAGAAAATTCCATCCACTCATTGGATGTGCATGTAGAACTGTAAAGTGGTTCAGATGGCTTGGGATAGGCTTTCTCAATCTTGCCTCCTTTTAGGGCTACAAAACCTTACTGGTTCTGCTGTATTAAGAACTTGTCAGACATGGGATTTGTGCTGTGGGGAGTAAGAAATAGAAAACAGTAGGTTTGTACATACTTCTTTTTTCCACAGTGGCTGATAAGCAATGTAAGGTCTCTTTTGAATACTTGCTAACTTATTTTGATCCTGCTTTGTAAATGGAATCAGGGCATCTTTGCGTATGTTTAATCTGCAAAGAAAATGAAATTCTTAAATTTTCTCACACACTTAAAAATGTATTTGTCCAACTTATTTCTTTATATTAAGCCAAAATAATGCATGAAAAGAATAATGGATTAAAATGGATTTCTGTGCAGTAATTCAGACTGCACTTCCTGTCTATGAAGCAGAAGGATACTTCTGTTTCTTTGGGGAAATAACTCACCTCTTGAGATCAGATGGAAGGAGACCAAGCCACTTGATAGAGGGAACGGTGAGATGATGGGCCTCAAAAGACATGGACTGAAATAAGAAAGGTCAGCTATAACATTCAGTGATCTTTAGTTTAACTTGGGATATTCTTTTTCCATTTCTCTACTGAACAGTTCACCCATCTGCCATCTGCCATTACCTGTGTCTGCCTGCCTTCCATATTGTGTTTCCATACCTTGTCTGTAGCCATGTAACATGATAATACTTCCTTGTTCCTCCTGCCTCTTCTTCCAGAATGTTCCACACTAACACAAGCATCCCTAAGGAAATTGTCACTCCACAATAAAATCTTTACCAACATAACATGATATTGTGGAGAATCACCCATATCACAAGTTAGGTCCTTCCTCCTCCCAAGGTCCCTCCAGCCTTCATTCCTCTTCTAAGGCAGAAACAAAGTCAAATGGTGGACCCTTTTCTATTTAAACTGTCTGAAAGCTGCCTGTGCAGCAGAGGAAAAACTGTGACATGTAGTAAAATGAAACTCTTGTCATTACTATCCAGTTTCTTTTTGTTGCAGGAAGAAGCTGTTTCTGCAGACACACAAGGCCTGAAAACCATGTCTTTGTGTTGGAAGAAAATGGTTAAAGGCAGTACCCATTCTGACAAAGGCTATAACATTTCATGCATTCCAGCTTCCAGGCTGGGCTACAAAACAATGTATTTGAAGGGGAAAAATATACTCACCACAGATCCGTATTTGTAGATGCACATTATTTCCACACCTGGGTTGCAGAATACCAAAAGTCAAGTGTCTGTTTGTGTGCACAGTGGCCATGTTTAAGGAGACTGTTTAAAAATTCAGTTTTATGACGTAACAGTTATGGCTTTATGATTAGTGAGGTTCTTTATGGTTTACATATATTTTTAGATTATGTTAAAACAGTAATCTCAGATAATGTCACCTTCATATAGTTAAATGTTTCACACTGTCTGTGTGTAGTCAATTCAAACCCAAGGATAATCAGCTCTTTTACACATTGTGCAACATCTATTAATAAAAATGTCTGTCTTTATCCTTTATGTAGGTCATTCATATCTCTTAATACTATTGCTTTGAGCAGCTGCTTCTCATTTTGCAGTAATCTCCCTAATTTGAGGTGGGGTAAATGTAGATACAGAACCTTCTGATTGTGTAGGATTTCTGGACTCTCAGAACCTTTCCATAAGAGTGAGAAAGGACATTCTAAACAAATTTTGCTTTCCTTTTATGCCGTTAAACTTTACAGATTTACCATGTGGATCTGCATCCATAAGGGTGAAAATAGGAATTTGAAAAGAATCCCACAGCTTCCTGACCAAAAGTCGTGTATTAAGATCGGGTATGCCTCTTCCCTAAAGAAATAAAAGAAAAGCAGACAGTTTCAAATTAACTGAAACAACATCTGGCTACATATGTGTTTACATTTGCCATTTAAAAGCAAGCAAACAAACAAAATGCTGGCAGAGACGTTTCTCCAGCAGCTGTTTTGCAGGGAAAGTTCTATGCTCCTATTTTGGCTCTGTGCAGAGGGAGGGCCAGGCTGGGAGCAGCTGCGCAGGTGTTCTGGATTATGGGCACTGCAGAAGTACCAGACATTCCTCTGTTTAAGGGGTTAATTTGTGAGGTCTGGGAGTTGATGTATAGATGTACCCTGGTGTCTGTATGAGCTGGTGTAAGAAGGCCACTTTTTTATCTCAGATATGTATTGATGGCATTAATGAAACAATATAAAACAAATTCTTGCTATGACTGACTAGAAATGGACTGTGTGTGGCATGGTAGATGTGCTTATCTCTCTTAGGAATGGGGAAATGCTTTTTCCTCATTGTACGTATATTTCATTTACACATTCCTGTTAATTCTCCTGGCTCCGTAGCTCTTTCAGTACAATCCAAAACCAACCAATTCTGTTTCATTTGGGTTTGCAAAACCCAGATCTTTAAGGACAAAAGGTCACTCAACAGTTGAGCCTTTCTGAGACTGAGCAGCGACTTTGCAGCAGCACAGGAAGCTGGTAAGCTACCAGGCTTTAAGATGTTTGGATGAAATAAGTCTTTAGAATGTGTATTTCATATTTCTATGAGGATAATTAAATTTTTAAAAATAATGTTAGATATGTTTCATATTCATTTTATTATGGTCTTTTGCCCAGGTTGGAGCGGCATTATAGATAAAGCCAAAGTATTCTTTAAATTAGATGTAGCTGGAGGATATGAAATGCAAGACGCATACCGTGATCATGATACATGGGGACACTTTACTGAAGAAGTCGTCATCCAGGAGTCTCTGAAAAGTTGCATCTTTTTCTACAATTAACATAAATTTGGCATGTGAGGTTAAATCTTTTGTGTTAAGGTTAGCTGCGTGTAAAATGATCCATCACACCAATCAATTAAAACTAACTGCTCTAAAATACCTGTTCTGGAGCCAAAAGCAGTGATCATGACACAATTTCAGAGCCAACAAGCAAAGCAAAAATTACCAGAACGTTGTTTAACTTGGAATATCCCTTGTTTTTACTTTATTTTTTTCTGTCTACGATTAGAGTTCTTGCTCAAAGGATACTTTTAATTCCTTGAACATTAGATGGCACAGTGACTGCCTAAAATAACAAAAATGAGATTAATAATTTTAAATAGAGAAAATGATATATTTTAAAATAACAACATTAGGTAATGAAGGACACGATTTCATCCTGAAACAACCATTCCTCCTCTATATACAAGATCAGTTCTGACATTTCCCCCTCTTTATAAGCATATTCAACCATTCATATCTAGTGTTGTGTAGTGGCCTAGGAGCCCTCCTGTCGTAACAAGATGCTTTTCAGAAGTGTTTGTGCCACTGTTGCAGAAAATTGTTCATCATATGGGCATGATGGAAATAATGATAATATCCTGATTAATGTTTTATCTGTCTCAGCCAGGTAAAAAGTCTGCTTGGTGTGAAGATCACAAATTTAATACAGACTTAAAACATTTAATCATTCTTTTTGGAAGACCATTAAATCCTTTCTTTTACTGACCTATAACCTGATTTTATAGGTATTTTGGAGAAACAACTTGAAGACATGGTAATGTTTACTTTACATCTCCTATTAAGATTGGCTCAATCTGGCAAGCATATGGATGAGAAAACAGGAACTGGGGGAAGAACTTGGTCAAAGAGAATGTGTATATGGAAGTGTGTGGTCTGTTTTAACTTCTGACTGTAAATCACCTCCAGTGCCAGGGTGGAACAACTCAGCAACTAAAAGCATGGAGATGACTAACAGGGGACTTTGTGTTCTGCCTGTAAAGAAAGTATAAGAGGCAGCTAAGGTTATCTTTCAATTTTGAAATGACCAACTAAGGCTTGCAATGAACACATTTTCCAGAAAACTGTGACAATAGTCAGCAAGTCTGAGTTCTGTTTCTGCTTTCGTACTCTGCACTGCTGTAGAAAATCTTTCAGGACTAGGCCAGTTGAGTCTCATCTCCTTAAACCACTCTTGACTTGTTTTCTCACTCTGCCAGAATTCAATCTATTGTGACAGAAATGCTGTATGCTCAGAGTGCCCAGGATTCTTTGGTACAAGAGCACTCATTTGACAGAACACTGCGATATAAAGCCCAAGATACATCAGATCTACACCTTGCTCTGCAAGGCTCCCATGGCAGAAGGTAGTGCTAAAAACCATATCCAAAGATTTATTCCTACTGAGTCTGTGAGCTTCAGAATAACAATACAGTCAAACAACACTCTTCATCTACTTTATTCACTCAAGTTGTAATGCCTCAATTTACCACAAGCAGAGGTTTGTGTAATAAATGTACACAGTAACCTGAGCTACAAGAACTGCAGGATATCTTGTACAGGCAGATGCTATGGATTGCTATTTGTGGTTTATAATACATACTGTTGCACTGCAGGTACAATTCACTTTTGTACCATCCTCCTCAGTATAACTTAAATTACCAGCAACAAAACCTTTAGTTGTGGACAGCTGGAAAAAAGTAAGTTGTTTAGAGTAAATGGGAAGTTACAGGCTGCCGTGTTACTATATTGCACAGACAAAGCAAGAAATCTCTGAAAAGAATTGACTGGTACTAAGCAGTGATTCTCTGCCATCAGCCCTTTAAATACTAAGTAAAGTTGTTGTCCTCATGGACATAAAGGCTTACTTACAATAACTAATTTTAGATACAAAGGAAGCCTTGTAAGGCACGAGATACAAGTAAATTTGACAAGTTGTTACATTTCTCATGTACTTAAGTTTTCATTTAACCCCAAGTTAGCAATTCCTTTGAGTACAAACTCCTAAACAGGTGCCTTGCACTCCGAAGTTCAAGCACTGCCTTCACTAGATGGTGACAGCCCCTATGATTTTTATCTGGCAGTGTTGTCCCAAACTCTTTGATAAAAGCAAACTCTACGAATTTTCTGTGAAGAAAGAGTGCCACCATAAAGCATAATTAGGTATCATTGGCACCAGGGAGACTTTTAATTTTAACTATTTAATTCCTGCTGATAACTTTTTGTGATATTTCTCCTTTCAGTTAGTCAGTTTAATTCAGTTTGGAAATAATAACAAAAACATTGATAAGAAGCCACTTACTACATGTAGACTTCTCCGAGGTATCTTAAGCATGCAAGAAATGTCATTGATGATTTGGTCCACAACACTTTGGCTACCAAACAGTAGAGTGTCTGAGTAATATATATCTCTATCAAAACAAAATGAGAATTTTATAAAGAGCATGGTTAATCAGATAAACCTAAAGCTTTCTACATACAGGAATCCCACAGGTTTGCCACCTGTAGGCTGTTTTCCACAAAAACATACTTAAAACACAGCTTTATTTGAAATTACAGAAATTGACTCTGTTACCTTTTAGTTGCATAAGTGTTGCTCTGCACCATCTTATAGATCATAGATAATATTTTGAGCATCAGAGCTGAAAAAAAATGCATTTTACAAAATAGTCTATCCATTTTCAGAAATGCATATACAATCATTCATCTTTATATTAAACCGTATTTGTGTCCCATAAATAAAACTTTGAAATGTATTTTAATGTGCTGTGAAAATATGGAGAGACTGTACTAATCAATAGACTCATTAATTTCTACCATAATGAGAAAAAATATGAGGGAGTTAAGTGAGGGAATGTGTGCTCTAATGTCCAGGCCAAGAAATGAAATGACTGAGTTAGAAGAAGAAATGAGTTTATTGTCTGTATTCCAAGATTCCTTTCCTAGCCAGCTTTTTGAAGAAGGGTAATGTTTTTACTGTAAGACCTTTTGAATATGCCTTTAGCTGATATTCATTAAGGGAGGGGAGAAACTCTAACAATATTGTATTAATTTCACTGTCACTCATTATAATTTAATAGAGAAAAGAAAAGGGCTGAAAGGCTGGTCATAGTATGAAGTTATATCAGCCACACACTTCTAAACTAAATGGCATATTTTAATTTGGGTTTGTTTTATTATTTTTTTTTTTAAATGAAGTTTTGAACTAAAATAAAATTTAAAAAAATCCCAAGAACTCTGCTTTGAACTTTTATTTAACTTACCAAATCTTTTTGCTGAGTGAGGGCAGTCACTTCTTATTTGTTTCGTAGTACACCGTGGTATCATCTGTAGACCTACAGAGTCTTTAAATCTGAATTTGCAAACAAACACAACAAACTGCAAACTCACTGAGTACATTTAAGTTGTTCCCTGCAAGGTAACTCAGACTCAGAAAATCCTTTCCATCATCAAATACAAAAATGCTATTTTCAGACTCAGCACAGAAACCATCAGCTTGGGTGGGGTTGGAGTGGCCAAAGGAAAAAGGCAGGGAAGAGTTTCTCAAGATGCTTCAAGACTGAATTAAAGCATAAAGTAGATAAGTTTCCAGACAAAAGTAGAGACAAGAAAAGTATTTTAGAGATGTTTAGAAGAGTTAATAGAGCAGCATCAGTTATAACTTAGTATTAAAACAAAGAAATAAATGAGAAGAAGAAAATGTGAATCATTATTAAAATAAAAATCAAGCCTGACACAAATGACTTACTGACTATTTCAGAATACAATAATATGATCTAATTTATGCCTTTAATTTTTTATCAGAATAACTCAATTGGATTCTGTTATTAACTTTTGGGGGAAAAAAAGATGGTCCATCCTGCTCTCTACACAGTTGTTTAACCTAAATGAGCTCCACTACTTCATGCTTCACCATTTCTCATCTGAAGGGGCACATTTCACCAAAAGAATTGGTTATTTTCTTAAGGACACTTCATTACTTAACTCAAAATCATATTGGTGCCTTACGATATGGCAGTCCTATCTTTAATTCTTTTTCACTTCAGACTTTCGTGTGTACTTTTAAAAAGTACTGGTGGTGTCATGGCTTTAATTTTACCTAAACCCACCTCATTTCGCCAAGTGGGTTTGTCCAAGGTTTTGCTCCGTGCGTCCTTTGGGTGGCAGAGCGCACACGCTGCACAATTCTACAGGGACAGCCCAATGCAGCATCTGCCCGCCAGCTTTAAGGTAACTTTCTTGCCTTCGTGTTGCGACATTTAAAAGTTACTTGTGCTTTTCCCTTGCCTGCACCCAACATTGTAACCGAAAAGGAGGAAAACTGTAATCAAGACTCTCCTGAATTGCTCTCAGGTTAAACCTGGATCACTCCAATTCTTCCCAGGACTGTACTTCAGCAGAGTAGTTTTCTGTAACACATAGTTGAGATTACACTTCTCCACCAGAAATAATGGTTCTGCTCTTTTTAATGTGATTGATGACTCTTATTTTTCACATACTGTGATTTTAACTCGTTTTAATTTGAACATTTTCCTCCATATGTGTTTGGATGGTAACTAACAGCTCACATTTGTTTTTCTAGCATGGAATGCCAGTTCCCCAAAGACTGCCAAAAATTGCAAAACTTTGTTATAGTATTTTAATTTTACAGACATCTGAGTGAAACATTTTTGTCAAACTATCAAGACACAAACCATTAAATTCCCTGGAACATACAAGCCTTTCAGTTAACTGATTACCTTCAGGCCCCTCAGGTTTTTTGATTGGCAGAAGTTTATTGTTCTCATTAAACGAGTATTCCACCAAAATGTTACGCCTGGAAAGTTTGCTGTGCTTCCTCAACCTTAGATGTTTGTAATATGTCCACTTACAAGCACCTCTGCAATTTTATCAGTCTGAATATCCTTTCACCCTCTGATGTCCGAAGCTGTTACAAGGCCAGAGACCAATTTGTGTCTTCCCTTGTTCTTTTGCATATATACTGTAGAAAACAGCTAATCTCTCTGTTTTGGGGATTTTCAGTTTAAATGAGCTCTTTGGGAAAATATTGTTGCACAAACAACTTCTACAAATCACAGCGAGTGATAGAAAGGACAGGTTTCTTTTTCTCGGATCCTGTCTAGAAAAGCTGGCATAGGATCTGAAATTTACACAACATACTGCAAACTTGGTTTGCTTTGTTTTGCTGGTAACAAACCAAGAACACAACACGGGTAAGAAACACAACAGGGAGAGGTGAGATGCATCTTCTCAGAAGAATAAAAGGATAAGTTTATTGCTACCATTTTTAGAAATAAGATACCATGAGGAAAAGCAGGAAAAAAAGAAAAGAGGAAACACTGGAAGGGTTTGGAGGACAGAATTGCCAGTGATTTCTTCCAGCCTAAAAGAGGTTTTTTCACTCTAACACAACCTGTCATTTCTGGTTTCTACTGCTTCTAGAAAAGGATTGTTTCTAGGACCTCCCTTTCCTTTCCAAACCCTATTACAGTAGTTTTACATTTCCCTTTATGCTATGGTCTGCTATTACTTAAGACGTGATGCCTGTTCAGAGTGGTTACTAAACATTACTTTTTATTTGTCCATTACTTAAAAAAATTATTTATTGATTCTAAGAGAATGATTATGTATGAATGAATTTTCTGGAAGTTAAATAATCAGATTCATATTCATGGCAGTTATAGTAATAAAAGGCAGGACTTTTAAATATTTACTACTTACTCTATGTTCCTCCAGTCTGTTCTGTTAGCTAGAGTGAGGACAGGTGCTTTTTTTTGGGCCAAGCTTTCAAGTACACCTTGAATAACGTTTTCTATTGCTTCAAGAACTGCAGAACTGAAACAAAGACAATTAATGGCACAGATCGTACGACAAAATCTAGTTCTACTTTAAGTTTTCATCAACGCCCCTCTTACAAAAATTATGTAAGCCAACACTGCTTACAGCATACGTCAGTTTCAGAAACATGGAGCAATACTTTTGGGTTTTAGTTGTATTTTGCTCAGTTTCCCTAAACCCGTTGCCTTTCCATTCCAGATGCATGACTACAGGACACAAGCTAAAGTATATTTCTATTTGATCCTGTAACCATCAAATTTTTCACCAGCTGAACTTTTAGACCAACTGGCTGGTTTGTAACTAATGATTAATGTTTTACTATAAATGAGGTAATATTGGCTTTGGCCATGATTTTGGCAAAGTTGTTTTTAAATGCCATAAATTTGAAAATTGTTCAAGAGTACAATTACTTCCTGTTGTACTATTGCACATTAACCTTTTGATCTGTTGTCCTGAACAAACTGTTTAGGATTTTAATTACATGAAAGCTCAGTCTCAACAGCCACACCATGGAAAGAATAAAATCTGTATCTTTCACCTGAAAAGACAAAGTAGCCTTGCAGCAGATTCCTTACAGCAAAACTCCGGGCTGGTTTGAGTGTTATGACAGATGCTTTTTATTTACAGAAGCAATCTGACTCCAGCATTCCAGCTGTCCTTAAAATTACAAGTATACTCTACACTATCCTAAGTCTATCAGCTTCCACACTCCCCACTTTGCTAAAACTAGATCACAAATTTTTTTTAGAGCAATTTAAAACTCTAGCGTAACAAAAATTACTGTTGAAGACAATAAAAATACGTATGGGTGGATGGATGGAAGAATAGATAGAGAGGTAGGAATTCTAAATCACATCATTGTTTTCATACTCATAAATATTTTACTTATTTATTTGATTCTTTCCACTGTAGCTTTCTTAATATTCCAGAGGTACTTCAAAGTTTGCTGCAGAATTTGCAAATCCAGGTTTCTGTTCCAATCCCAATTTCCCCATTTGTTAGCCAACAGAAACTGGAAATGTAATATGTAAAATGCAAAATAGGAGGAAGAGGACGGGAAGTCTACGTGTACCTCCTGCTGATATTCTGTCTCTTTTTGCAGAGATTATCTGAATTTTAATAAGCAAACATATGACACTGGCCAAGTATGCCTACTTAAAATTCACTGTGGTTTAGTTAACAGTGACATCTGAGCACAGAAGGGGAAGGTGCTGCGCAGCTCACAGGGTTTGCCTGATCATTTTTAACAGGTTGCAGCACGAGTGGATACTTGTTTCTATATAGAACGAGAACTGATCTTCAACATAAATAGCATAAAAGATTCATATTATAGCACCTTTAGCAAGCTAACGAGACACACAAAAGAAACAGTTACAAATAAAAATCTGCAATGTAACAAACCAACACACTCCAAAACTTAGAACCATGTATTGCTGAAGTCATGAGCCAGAGACCAAGAACTCTCCAAATACTGAAGTTAATAATACCCTTTTCCTTTAAAAATACCTTCACGATGCTCCCAGATTGTTCTGGCCACTGAGGCTGACATACTGTGTGCAGAAAGACTCTTTAAAAATTGACGAGGGTTTTTTGTTGGTGTAATTCAGTATGCTCATTTTGTCACAGTTTTCTGTATTTCTGTCTGTAGCCACAGACTTTTTGGAGAGGTCTGAGGGAATGAAGATGCCGTTTGCAATCTGAGAGCCCATTTCTTTCTGCATTGGATTATGTTTCTGCTTTAGCATGGGCCTGTTAGGTGCAATGGTATTCTACCCACTTAAGCATTACCACAGAAAGAGAGTACAGGTGCTATTTTCCACATCTTTTACCTGGGAACGTGGCTCTCCTGACCAGACAGATTTGTTTCCCTGGAGCTGGCCTCATTCCCAGCTGGCACTTCAGTGGAACACAGACCGTGCTCCTCCATGAAGGCCGGTGCAGGTCAGCCCAGCTTCTCTGGAGAGGGAAGAAGCCCTGTTAAAAAGAGACAGAAGAGAGAGGTTACCACAGAAATTAGAAATGTCTCTTTTGCCTGATAGCTGGAAAACTCATGATCTGAGCTCAAACCACAGGGTCAGAGAGAAAAGGCAGAAATTTTCTCCAGAAACCAAAGTCAAGGTTTTCCCGCCCTTCCTGAGATACTGGCTGAGAGCTTCTCCCACCCTTCCTGGCTGACCAAGGGCTTTTCCTGCTCTTCCTGACCAACCAAGGGATTCTCCCACTCTTCCTAATTGACTGAGGACTTTTCCTGCCCTTCCAGAATGATCAAGGGCTTCTTCCAGTCTTTCTGACCAGCTGAGGGCTTTCCCACCCTTCCTGACCAACTGAGGGCTTTTCCTGTCCAGACTGACCAACCGAGAGCTTTTCGCACTCTTCCTAACAGACCGATGGCTTTTCCCACCCTTCCTGACCAGCCAAGGGCTCTTCCCACCTGTCCTGACCAAGCCAGGGCTGCTCCTGCTGGTTTGGATGCACTGAGGGCGTTTCCCGCCTTTTTCTGACTGACCAATGGCCTTCCCCGCCCTCGCTGACAGACAGGCGATGGCTCCGCCCACCTCTGCAGGCCGCACCCATGGCCTACACTAGACACTGGCCCTCAGGCCCATCCATGGAGCTGATGTCTGACCACAAATTCCACACATTCCACAGCGCCCAGGTTTCTGGAATAAATCCAGCCAGGCTGGCTAGAAAGCGGTCAAACAGCTCATCAGTACTTTCCTCATCCAGCCATTTCTCTCTCCCTTAATCTCGAATGTTCCCAACTGGCGGGAAGGTGAGAGAGACAGAACTCTAGTGCAACTCCAGATGTTGAAAAATCTACCTCCTTCCCCAAAGTGGAATTCAACTTCTACTGAGATTAAAGATTTAACACTACTTTTTATCATTTGCCTTCAGCATTCTGAAAGTTTACGACAGTCTTGTGATATGTTGTCAAATCTTTCTCAATACGCTGTTAAAGTCTAGTGTTCTGAACAAACAATAAAGCCCAATTCTAAGAGTTATGAATCACTGGTTACCAGAGAAGCTGGAATTTAAGAAAAAAGTGCTAGATTTTGTAAGGCTTATGGCTGAACTGAGGTTGTTATTCATGTGGCATCCCCGGCCAGAGGGCAGCACTGCAGAATGGGTGACACAGCCAGACATGGACAGCGAATTTGGGAAGAAGCCCCGCACATGATGAGTATTTTGGTGCATTTAATCTTCAGGTGTTCAGCATTTCCTACCAAAAAAATCCCATCTGTCACTTCAGAAAGTTTAAATTCATCGTGATTGCAAAGAGAAAATACAGCTCTCCTGGGAATCCTTGTGCAGGTGAGAGGAGCAGCCCCCTGGTACTCCTTGGCACGCTGTAGTTCTACAGTGTTTTTGTGTGCAGAGATCAAGGCTCCTGCACCATCAGCACCTTGGCAAAAAAACCCAGATTTTACAAACTTGAACTGCTCTCACCTTTGCCAAGGTGTATTTTCACCTCACCTTTGCAGTTATCATATGCCAAGGTGTATTTTCAGCTCCTAACTGTGTCATCATAATTCGCTCCTCATAGAAGTTGCCCTGAGACTGTTAGAAGTTACTTAGGACATAAATATCTTAAGGCTTGTCCTTTCTAGAGAAAAAATTTCAAAGCCCACTGTTGATAACATCATCTTTTACGCAGAGCAATAGGCAATGTTGGAAGCTATGCTTGATCCAGCTCACAGCCAACAGCATTTCAAACATTGCGATGCTTAGACTTGTTAGCAGCTTAGATGATCTGGTTTTTTAAATGTTACTCCCTTAGCTACTGCCACTGAACCTTTCTTCTTTGGTACTTGTATGAGTGAGCCATCCAAATCCACCCTGCGTCGGTAATTAAAAAATTCATGCGTTGATTTGTTCAAGGAAAACCTCAGGCTATGGTGATATGAGCACCTTGTGCTTCAATTAACACAGGGAAGCCAAAGAAAGGGGAATTAATAAATTGAAATTTCCAGATCTTTCATCTTAAGTCTTTGGCCTTTAGGTATCTTGAGATCACTCCGGAAATATTTATGTAAAATCTCTGTAGCTCTTTCCAACAACTCAACATCAAAATCAACAGATTTTTGTTTGATATGGAACTGCCAAAATTATACCATGCCCCCAGCAACAGACTGCAAACAAAACTAAATACATCAACTTACAAGAAGCCAGTTTAATGACTTACTTCTTCTTCGTAGCATCGAACAGCGATCATAAAAAACACAACTAAAATACTCAGTGCTTATATCTGAGTTAACAAAAACAAGTAACAAAAACAAAATTTCCATGCTTCAAACTTAATACTGCACATATATCTGTAAATATAAATATTTCTAACCAGATAAATTTTTGTCCAGAATATGATAAGTAAGTGAACTACAACCAAGAAATGAACTAGGAGGTTGTTTACCTAGATTCCTCTTTCTTTCTTTATTTTCCCTTTTTAAAATCTGCTTATCAAAAAACCTGCCAAAACTAAATTCCAAATATCGACTACATATCAAAAAAACCATAAAAATATGTATATACACATTTACAGATAAATGCGTATAAATATATACCCTAATAAGTATTTATATACATTTGTAGATATGTATAAGAAGGAAAATTACTAGGAGAGCAAATAGGAACTGCTATTAAATGTTGAGATGGGAAGAAGAAAGTGAAAGCAGCAGCAGAGGAATGTGGTTCTCTCGTCCTGCCTCTACCAATTAGGTGCAGTAGATGGCACCACAGATGCCAGAGAAAGTGTTACCATCACAAACTCCTAAATTTAACACCAGGATGAAACAGGAGCCAGATCTATCACCTGCCAATTACATGAAAGCTACCGATCTTTTTCTAATGAGCAAAGCCCAGAGAAATAGGAGATGAAGAGTCACCCACTGACAGCTCCCAACTTCAAACGGGATACCTCGCTCCTAATAACATGGGTGGTTAAAAGGAACAACTCAAAACCAAAGTGTGTGCAGTCTACCTGGCTCCAGAGTGAGAAACACCTGCGAAATATTTATTCTGTACTGAGTCAAATCACTGTAAGAGGAAAAGGAGTTTTGTTACCATCCCTTCTTTTGGTGTTTTATCTTTCAGCCAGAAATAAACTCTACAGACAATTCTTCAAAGGAAAAGTACCTTTCACCAAACTTCTGTGAATTTTCAGATCCACATTTTCTAATGTTTTTAGTGGTAGCAAAGTATTTTTGGTGACAGGGCAAAATCGGTATTTGAGACAAAGAAACACAAAGCAAATTGAATAACAGTTTTTCCTAATTTAGCATAAATTCCATGTACACTCATTGACAGCAATTAAGCTGCAAACAGGCAGCACCGTAGGACTGAACTTTTGAACACATAATTTTTACATGCTGAGAAGTGTGAGCTTGCCCAGTGCTGTCTCAGCCAGTATTCCTCCCTCTCTCCTGAACTGGTCTCACACTCAGATTGGACACTCCTCCAGCCTATTAGGAAAAACTCTGATTAAAAAAACGTGTTGAAGGGGAAATATGTTGAAACAAACAAATGGAAGATATTTGTGCTAAAATATAACTGGAAAGAAAGAATGTCTTCTATTCCATGCTCATATGACAGCTTGAAAATAGCAGTCTTGGAAACAGCTGCACCATTTCTTCTGGCTTTCAAAAAGTAAAATATCTTGCTTATTTTCAGTTTTCCTTTTGTTGGCAAAATCCTAGAAAGCATGAACACACAGGTGTGGTTTTACTCTTTAAACACAAAAATGCCACCTGCTGTACATCAAAACTGCTTGAGCCTAAATCTGCTGCATTTATGGGAATGCTGCACTGGTGGTGCCATGACCCCAGATTAATGCCAACAGGTAAAACTTGGGATGAACTTTAGATAGTTGTTATTAACTATTTAATAATCCCTGAGGAAAATGAAGTCAGAGGATGATGTAGGAGTTCTGACACTGAGTACTATGGGACATATAAATAATGGGTGGGGCAGTTGATTAATGTTCTATTTCATTTTTGGAAGTCTAGATTAAAATCAACCTTATGTCATCCTTCAAAATGCATTTGGTGATTTTAATTAAGCTACAAATGTTAATTGGTCCATACCACAAAAATGCCAGGGGCACTGTGATGTCATTTTAGATAAATGGCAACCTTTGCTTTTGAGGGTCTTAACGCTGAGTAAAAAACAAATAAAATAAAAAAAATAGCATAGATGTCTTATCTTAGTTTGTTCTTTTGTTTTTTTGTTTTTTTTTTGTTTTTTTNTTTTTTTTTACTGGAGAAGAGAAAAACCATGATTCAAATCTAAACATTAATACAGCCCACAACATGTTTTACTGAGCTGTTGCACAAGCAGTTCTGGATGCAGTGAGATTGCTGGTGGGCCTTCAGTGAAGACTCTGTGCTGCCTTTCCAGGGTACTCTTTTAGCCCGTTCCAACATTTTTCAAAGTCTTCCTGCACTCTTTTCTCTGTTCTCAGAGCAAACTCAGAAGTGTCAGCTGGATGTCGCTGCTGTGACCCATCCCCTGTTCTTGGGCATGGAGGAAGGGATGACATTTTGCCCTGTTTTGCCTTGTCCCGCTGCTGCTGGCCAGGACAGCCTCCAAACCCCTTGGTTTTGGCTTGATGGATCTTCTTCCAGGCAACTTTCTGTCTGCTGGAACAGAGGAATCACCCAGATGTCCCACAGCCAAAGGTGTGCACAGCTCACAGCCACACAAAGGTGTTAATGAAATGCCTGTTTCATAAAACTGTGGAGTCTGTGCACATAAACACAAACTCCTGTAATATCGAGTTCTCCCTGACTGATGTCATACATTGTTCCCAAAGGCACTTCAGTGAAGAATTTGGGCCTTAAAGAATTCAACAGAGCAAAATTTTATTATTCTCTGCAGAGAAAAATCTTCTGGCAGAAACCAGAGTTTGGAGCTGTTGACTAAGGGCTTTTCTGCCCTGGAAAGTAGACTGGAATTGCTATTGCAGGATCAGCTATTCTGCAATGACTTATCTGACCCATGACTTTTCCAGACTAGAATATGCACACAGGGAGCTATTATGGATAGTTTATGCAGAAATAGCTGTTGTGGTCACTTTTCCCACACAGGGAAATGCACAGTGTCCATGCATAGCTGTACCAGGATTGGTTCATTTTTTAACAGGAAAATACTTTTGGTCTGATATATAACATATGGCAAAATGGGAAAGTAGAAAGGGAGTTTTGAATCAGATTATGATGCAATTGATTGAGATCCTTTATTTAATTTACTAATATAAGATATATTATCATAATTTACTATGATTGCTTACATACTAAAAACATCTCTACATCTGCAAGGCTATGTTCATTACAGGATGTTACATCAGCTTAACTAAATCCTTAAAAAACCCTTCATATCTAATTAAGTCAGTGCAAAAATATTAGCAAAATTATTTGCTGTAGTCTCTGATTGTCGAATCTCACTTGTCAGTCGTCTGATAACTTCTGATAACATCACCCACTTTTTCAGAAAGAAATACACAGCAATTCCGTGCCTCTGCAAAAGCCAGACTGTTTTGGTGTTAGCACATTCATTTTAATAAACAACAGTGAACAAGAAACAGCCATTTGCTGCCAGCAGTACCTTTCCTATATCAAGAATTCCTGTTTGTGCCTTAGGAACAGGTGGATGACAAGTGCGTCCAACACTCGTTAGCAGAGTTCCTTTCTAAAATTCTGATGTAGTGTTAATTTATTATTTCAACCTTTTCCTGCATGTCCTCTACTCTGCAATGCTGCAGAGTCTCTCGTGCATTGCACTGGAGTGCTCCCATGTTTGGATCCATTCACGAGGAGTTTTGAGTGCCAGGAATGCGTGACTGGGACATGTCAAGGAGAAGAAATAAAAATTAAAAATTGCTGAAGATACTGTCAACCATCCATTAGTCCTAAGAAAAGAATATCTAGAGCTTTCTTTATGAATTAAACTCAAGGTTATCTTTCAGCCCTTTAGTGAAGTTTGAGACTTCATCAGAAGGAAAATTAACGTGCTCATCCACCGGTCCAGATTCTTAGGTAGTGTGGAGAGCTGGGTGAGATCATACCCTCAGCAAAATCATGGAATGCTAAGAAGCAAATCAGGAAAGCCAATTCCTTACTCTCGTTTTAACGACAGGGTGCCTCATGTTAGTCATGAAATGTAAGCAAATGATAGGTGCTGCTGAACAGCTGCTCTTACGCTATATTGGCTCTTCTCTCTGAAAGATTCTAGCAGGAGAGAACCACTCCTTTAAGTTTTAAGTAAATTGACTTTCTAGATATTTCAGCTGCATTGTCATGGCCTATACATCAAAAGCTTCATTTCTGGAATGTATTTTGAAAAAACAGGGCATAGCCTTCAAATTCAGAGACTGGAAAAAGGTGACTGACCAGGTTTTTGTAACTCTCTGCTCCCATGTTTTGATTTCAATGGTGTGCATCTCTCAGGAACTTGTGTCCCTTTCATATTTCACCTATTCTCCTTGTGTGGAGAGGAAAACAGCACAACACAAACCAAAGAGGTCACTGTGCTCCTATCAGAGGCATTTAGTCACTGACGATGTAGAACAAATTTTTTAAAATGTATCCAAAAGACAACTCTTATAGAGATTCAAACTGATTTCCAATCCTAGTAGAAAATTTCTCATTTCATAAATTCTACAGTGTCTACTTTCCAAGAAACCTGCTAATTTTCTGCTCTTATGGGGTTACAATATCAGCCCTGATTTTTTTTTCAGTGTTGCAATTCATTCCGTTTTCTGTTGGAGAGCTAAGCTGAAAGCAAAGTTTTACTCTGAAATTGTACACTTCAGTGTTTTATATGATGCACTTGTAATAAACAAATTAAATTATATATTGTGATGCTAAAGCACTGTAATAAAAGCACTGGCTGCTGAGTGCTTGAGAATTTATGAAACAATTGTTTTCAAGTTTTCATTACTGTAAAATCCCCCAAATCCTCAAGCTTGATATTTGAGAGACATTTCTGTGCGGCACCAATGCATTTTCGTAATCATAATTTTCAAAAGAAAAACCTGTAAGTTTTGCCAGCTGACCTCCTAGGTAGAGCCGTGCCCATAAATGCAGCGAGGCGGATTGGTGCTAACAACATGTAAAGTTCATCTTTGTACTCCATTCATTCTCACTTCATTACTGGCAAGATTAGTAATAGCCAATTTGCATTGATTTATACCAACTATTTACAGTCCCCGGGGCACAGAAGTTATTCACCCATGGAAAAACCTGTCATACTCTCCTTTTTTCTAGCCATGCCTCTATCTCTGTGGTAACAGAGGGATGGAGTTTCTGCCTCCAGTGTGTCCTGCACAGAAGCCAATGTCTCCAAAGCCAAGTACAACAGAAAAATAAGGCTTTGCCAGTAGCTGGGAGGGTGACCTGAAGATTACAAGGAGAAAAAGGCTGAAGTTCTCAAACCCTCTGATTTGAACTTTTTTTGATTTTTTTTTTTTTTAATTTGAAATTTGAATTCGAATTGAATCAAAACACTGATTTGAACAGGCAAAAGCTACTCCCAGGCATCTCTGTGTACCAATTTGGCAAGGAAAAGGGCAGTGATGGAGCAACGCAGGCACCTTGCGGTGGAGCTGGACAAACGCAGATGGGACTGGTTATGCTGTACCCAGTTTTGGTTCCCCCACTCCAAAAGCAGTGTGAAGAATCGACAGGAGGTTCAGCAGAAAGGTACTGAGATACTCTGGGCCAAGAGCACAGGACCTAAAAATGGAGAGACTGAAGGTGCTGGGCTTACTTGTCCTGGCAAAACAGAGGCCAGGGACTGGTCTGTGCCTGCACAGCAGCTACAGAGATGACAGCCAAGTTGTGGGTAGGCAGTGTCATAACACACAACAAGGAGCAATGGCCATAAATCACAGCGTGGGAGGTTCAATTGAAAATTAGGAAAAAAATGTTACTAATTTTTCAGGCATTCTTTGAAAAAGAAAAACAAAAACCCCTCAGTAACTACGAAAACAAAACCCAAGTATGAGTACAGCTGAAAAAAACTAATAGAAAATAAAAATTTGCCATCCTCTGGTTTCCTACTGTTTTAGATATCTCCTACCTTTAATATTACACAAATTACAGTATTAAACAGATTTAACCACACAAGAATGTTCAGTACATATGTTACCTGGTTTTGTTTAAAATTCTTTGTATGCAATTAATACTTGACAGAAAGCTGTTTCTTGATGAGGAAAGAATTCTTTTTGTACAAGCAAAGCCCAATAGGGCTTAATTTGCAATGCAATATTGACTGTCATCTCTGAATCAAAAATTAGTTCTTCCTAATGAATTCATTGAATTGTTTGGGCACTATTGCATCACTGTGTCCAATAGGATTAAAAAGAAAAGTTGGAAAAAACTCTATTGAAAGGAAACTGCAAAACCCCATTGGCCCAAACACTGAGGATGCTAATTAACTAGCAGCAGTTACTTGAATAATCAAGACAGGTTTTTTCTTGTATTTATTACGTGCACTTTCAGGTATTTGTTACATCAGCTGTGATATTTATCTAAGCATTGATTTAGAACACCACACGTGTGCAAGAGCAAAGGGGTTAATTTTGATCACTCAAACTGTTGATATTCTATTTAAGGCACATTGTGAAACCAAGTTTTCACCTTTCCCTCAGGATTTTAAATCCACTAGCACTTTTCAGATGGCTTACAGTAATTTTAGTGCTTCCCAAACACAGTTCCAAACGTTCAGCTGTTCAGTGCCCACTGAGAAAATTGGTTTCCTTTCCTTTGCAACTTTTCAGTTTCCACAGACCAGAGGTTAATATTTTCAATGAAGACTCTCTATTCAAGAAACACAAAATGTTTACAACATGGGTGACATAATTATCTCCACAGTGTTAAAACCCAAGACATGGATTTGCCTACAGGCAAACTAAGGCTTTCTGACCGTTTGATTGCTGTCTCCTCAGAAAATTTGCAGTGATAAAGATAACGTCTGGAGATATATAAATATAGATTTATGCTTTATAACATTGACTAGGATTTGAAACTTTTCTTTTTTGAAAGCCATTCCTGAGAGTTCACCCCTGTTGTACTGACTCCACCAGTTTGGGTCTGATTTAACAATGTCTCTGTGCTTCAACATACTGCTGCAAAGGCTCATGAATATTCACATAAGTTTTCTTGAGGAGAGAAGCTTTTGTATGAATTTCTTAGAGCAGTTGGCAACAAAATATAAGAAACATCTACCACGCTTCCCTGGATTGGATTAAGGGACGAAAAAGTAAGAGGAGAACAAACACCACAATACTTTGTAGTCCTGTTTGACAACTAAGGGATAAATTGCATCCTGCCTTCTATTCTTAATAAAAAGCATAAGACCTATTATACTTGTTAATCCAAAGTCCACCTCGACTAATATTCCACTTCTGACAGCAAGGAATACTGGACATCATGAGAAGAGCATAAAAAAAGTGTCTGGTGATGCATTCCCAGCATGTTCCTGACTCAGAGACTTCTGAAATAAGTGGTGGGACTTTGTATTCAAGGACTTCTTGTTGTGTCTTTGTATTTGTCAAATTTTTCTCCAATGGATTTTCACATGCACGTTTTTTAACATACAACAGGTCCTGGGTCAGGGAGTTCCACAGATTAACTACTCACTCTCAGAGGTGTGTCCTTGAACCTGCGATGTCCTCATTAATTATGGTGCTCCTTACTTACAGTGATGAACAAGACAGTGAATAATCAGCCTTTTGCCACTTTTGCCATGCCACTTGGTTGAGTTTTAGGTGGTTTTTTCAGATTTTTAACCTATCTCCACACTGCTTCCCCTGGTTGCTATCGTCCCTTTTCCCTATCGTCATGGATTACGGTAAGAAGAAAAGAAAGAAAAAAAAGAACAGAGGGTGAAAATGAGGAAAAAGACAGAACCACTCAAGAGCCTGAACCAAGCTGGAGGGAATGCAGTGCTCAGGATGTTTGCATCCCTGTCTGGGGCAGAGGGTAAGGGCAGGAAAATAGGCTGGGTCCAAACACAGAGGAAGGAGAGTGGAAATCCCCAAATTTCAGGAACAGGTGACAGCTCCAGGAAAGAGCCTCTTTCTGGTTTTGATGATGCAGGAGGAATTTAGGCCATCAGAACTTGGCTGGAAGCTACATACTCCTTCTATTCCTTCCTTTCCCCCTTCTATATTGGGTTGCAATCAAATGAAAAAAAAATCCAGTTTTAAATTCCTTAACATCTGGGCATACACAGGCAGGTTTTACTTCCTTTATATCCCTGCAGTCCCACTAATATTTCAGCCCATGAGGACCTGAGATCACAGTTTGGCTTCAAGGAAATTCAGTGTTCTAAAGCACACTGAGGAGATAAACCATCTTTTCTCACCACTGGAGGGAACATTTTTGCCCTAGCTTGACAAAGAACTTGGGTGTCATTAAGATAAAATAGATTACGGAGAATTTGATATATGTGTAAATCCTTCCAGATATTTGATCAATGGGGAAGCAGTGGAACAGGTTTGGGCAGCCTACAGGTTGATGACCTGTTCGGATAAAACCAGGCTGGACTATTGAAGTCATTCAATATCCATGCCTGCTGCAGTTTCTCATGGCCAGCTACTTACACGGAGCACAGATTCCTGATTTTATTGTTTTAACCTGCCACCCTCATACAGGTTATTGCAATAGGGTATAAGAGAGTAATCTGAAAGCAACGTTGAAGATTTACCTATCCAAAAAAAATTACCTCAAACAACAAAAACCAACCGTCCCTAAAAAACCCTCAAAAAAAAAACAAAAAAAAAACCCAAACCAACAACAAAACCAAACCAATATATATCCAGACTGGGATGGAGAGGAGGAAACTGTAGGATATATTGGCTATGAGTCCTACTATATGCATAGACATGAAATCTTGGCTGCCCACTCCACGAGCTAAAAGGTTGGATAGTGGCAGTGCTCTAGAAAAGATTGAACCCTGGGGCTTACTGCGAGGCACTGATGGATTTAACGAGCTGGGTGTGTCTTGAGGGAATGAAGGAGATTCTTCTCCGGACATGCCTGCACTTGAAACTGTGTGGGTTTTGTGCATCTCTGTTAACTGATTTGAAAAAACTATTGTGTGATCAGTGACACACACACGCCTCCTCACAGCACTGCCCTGCACGCAGGATACTCTTATTTCTGTCCTTACAGTTCCTGCTGCAATCACAACAGGCTTTTTAGGAGCTTAGTTTAATTTCTCATCTTGTTTAAACTCCTTTAGTGTTTTGTGCTATTTAGCACATGTTCAGCTGTGAACCATTTCACCGCTTTCCTGTTACAAACAGAAAGAACCCTGGCAGATTAGAGAGCGACTGAAACAAAAATGCCCAGTGAAAAGGCTAATGCTATGGTTTTGCCTCTGAGCAGCAGGCTGCATTAAAAAGCACATTTCCATTTGCGCAATAGAAGATTTTGTTAGTCAATAAATCCCTGCAATCTCAGAGGAAAGAATTAATCTTACATAATTGGAGTTTTGTTTCAGGAAATGAATTTATACTAAGAGATTCAATCTCTTAATTAAAAAGATTTAGTGTGTTTGTGTTCCACTTAGCAGTTTTATTTGTTCTTTAATTTGCAGGAGTCCATACTGGGAAATAATTGCATGAAAATGCCAAGAGGAAAGGGATGTGCATACCAGGTCTGTGTGCAGACAAGAACCAGGGTCGCCTGAGTTATGCTACTAGTTTTGACTCTTAAAGACCTCAGAAAATCTCTGCACACGGCAGTTCTCTGTCTGTAAAATTAAAATCAGCAGTGGGTTATCTCACAAGGCTGCTGTTAGTGCTGGAATCCATAGTAGGAGCCGTCGGTAAATGCACTGCTGGTATTACCGATGTAACAAAATCAAAGAGAGCAGGATAAGATTTCACAGATGGGAAACACTGCCTTAACAAGAGCCTTTTTCAAATATCTTCATCTCCTGACAAAAGATGAGGAAATTACTCGTAGATGCATTAAATTGTATTACATGAGGGGGGAAAAAAAGTCAAGCTGCCATCTTTATATTCTGCCAAGAGGAGAAAACCAGCATTGAGCTACAATAGATGCAAAAATGTTTGTATATTGAGAGTGATCCTGTGTCGAGCTTGTGTCCCTGTGTAGGAATTTTTTTTACAAAAGAGCTGCTAGGATTGTTCGGCAAAGAGCATCAAGCCTGCGGACCCCCCGCCCTTCCCAGGAACTCCGGCTGCTTGGCTTACTCTTTGTGGCTATGAAGTCTGAAAAGAGTTCGCAGAGGAGCAACAGGATCGGAATTCTTCTCTCACTTTTTATTGCAGAAGAAGAAAAGACTTTGATCTAGATCTCTAAAAACTGAACTGGACCACGAACAAACCCATGTTACACTCACAAAACCATTGCCCTCCTAACTACTGGAACTAAACTTTCTAAACCTGCTGTTTTCAACCAAACAGAGCCAAATATCTTTTAGACCTAATTAAAAATTAATCTGGAACTATCATTTGCTATGACTCAAGTAAGTATTGCACAGGTTTGACTTCAGCTTCCATTGAAAACTGATGTAAGGAACCCTCACCCATGGACACAGGCACATATTTCATCCAACACACCACTACCAGTTCCAGGTCATGCTGATTAACGCTTTTCACATAAACACACTTCTTATTTCAAATGTTAATGCCTGCTCAGTGCAAGGTGAAAGTCTATCCAACGATAGAATCCCTTAAGAGTGTTAATTAAACAGGACAATAATAATCCACTGGTGATTTATAGTGAGGTGGATTACTGGAGCATAGTGGTTGGTCTGATAGGCATTTATTGCCTACTTAACCATTTAAGTATAACAAAAAAAAAAATCATTGTGGGACAAAAGGTGATGAATGTTTCTGCTAAAACAGTCCATTAAGATGATTCATTAACATTACAAAGAGGTCTGCAGCCTGTGTGCCACTTGGAGCCTTTAAAAGTCTGGGAAAGTGAGAGGCATTACCATAGGAAATGCTTTATGCTAAATGTGCGCTGATAGAATCTAAAGTCCACTTTCTGCAGATAACATCACTTTTTACATTTTGCACTACAAGGTCTAAGGATGCTTTGTACTTCTCAATTCCTCGAGAATGTATCTTCCTAACAGAGGAGAGGAGCAATAAAAGTCCCAATTCTCTGGCATACATTCGTGTCCCTCACACTTCCCTTTGAACTGATGGGCCTGGAATGCTGAATCGCTGGTTCCACTACTGCGGAATGACATGGGAGCCATGAGTTATAGTCACAGCAGCTACAGCTTTATTAAATGCACACCAAATAAAGCTCCTATAATGATCTTTTCAGGTCAAATAACAGCAGATGCCTGCTGTGTAACAGCAAGGCGGTGTACCAGCCCCAACTGCTACAGGAATTGTAGGAGGGTTAAATCAGCGTGTAAATGTATCCAAAACAGCAAAATAAAGTCTTCAGTATATTCCTAACAAATTATTCCCTGAAAGTCGAGCTAATGAAGCTTGATTCTTTAAGGATTTATGTTTCAGCTCTTACGCCTCCCTCTTGGAATAAAGTTCCGAGTCCCAGTTGTCCTCCACCACATCCCATTGCAATCCCGCCAGCCCCCTTCATCCCTCCAAGCTCTCACCTCCCCCACAACCCCACAAGAGCATGCAGGCTCCCTTATTTCCTGGGGAATAGTGTAACATGCCTTGGCATCTCCTCCTAGCCATTCCTTGACTTTTGTTTTTGATTTGGCAGCTGAATGAAGCAGTGTTTTCGCCAGGGAATATCAGAGCAATGTGCACATCAGTCGAGTGTCTTGCTGCTGTCAAACACAATGAACAATTGCTGAACTCTCCCCTCTTCCTCAGTGGGAGCATTAATAAGGATTCCTTCTTCTCCTTAGGTGCTAATTCTTGCAAAACTGGTAAGGACAACTGGTAAGTGTCTCCAAATCATCTGCATAACCTGTGACAAATGTGTCAGCATCTTGGAAACTGGGTCAGACAAATAATTAGATTGTGTAAGTGATTTCCCTAGGGAACCAGACTAAGAGGTGTGATAGGATCTCCACTGACCAGGAGTCAGTAGAATCTTGTTCATTGTGTGTGCAGCACCTGTCCAGTCTACCTGCATGGTCTCAAAAACAAGCTGGACCAGGTTCTAGGAGCACAACAAGACATTTGCAGCAGACCTGATAAATTCTGCCTCTCAGTAGATAAGTACCTTGTTTTATTTCTCAGTCAGTGAATTAACACAGCTACACCAAATCCTGGGCTGGAGATGACTTAGCTTTGCTGTCCCACCACGGCATTCATTTTCACCTCTAGATACTTCAGCTAAAAGTGAAACATTAGTGATACTGAGTCTGTACAAGGAAACGTAGCTGAGGGACACAGGTGGCATCAAACACAGTTACCCCAAGCACAGCTCCCCCCCAAACTGTTCAGTATCTTCTAAGCTTGGGCAGTTGGGCAGGCAACATTCAGTGTCTGGTGCCAAATACATTTCCATTTCTTCTAGGAAACAAGGCACTGACTGCATCCATGATCTGTGACAAGGCTTCATTACAAAGTGCCCTGTACTGCACCGACCTCATCCACAGAAATGGGATAACTGTTTCCAGGTAGGGCCATTAACCCAGGAATCCAGAAACCAGGCTCAGACATGGTAAACATCTTTCAAAGGAGCTCTGCTGATTAATGAATTGAGAGTGCTGAGGCGTGGAGCTGTGTGCTCCATGGAACACACGCTCTCCACCTCTGCTGGCTGCCTTTCGAGTCCTCTGGGACACTTGCAAGTCTCAGTTCTGAGTCAAAAATGCCCAAGGGTGCCCAGCGCTGGGGAAGTGCCTTTGTGGGAGGATCAGGCCTGGGTGTCAGACAGACACAGGAAGGAAGGAATACAAACTAGTGGGAGGTTGGCAGGAGCACAGGCTAAACCAGAAAGAGAAGCTGAGCGTGTGTGTCCAGTGGCTTGCTGAGATTCAGAGTGGAAACAAGGATGAAAGGATTGGATTGAAAGATCCGTGTTTGCAAAGCAAAGGAGAAGGGTTGGATTTTCAACATTTCAACGCATTTTCTGATTTTTTCCCCCCCACATACTGAATTGAACCTAATTTCAGTAATAGCTGAGAGACAGTCATCAACATCTTTTTGTATTTTACTCTAGATGTTCCTTACAAAGTTCCCACAAACTTACCCACCAGATTTCATCACCCCAGACCACGCTCCACTTATGGTCTCTCCTTCAACCTACATAAATACTGAAGGTAAACACCTCACATTTGTGGAATACAGAGGAAGATCTCATCTCAGAAAAGCTGGTTGAGAAATTTTGGACAAAGTCCTTTTTTCCACCAGAAAATGCTAACTTGCAAAAATAAAAAAAAAAAAAAAAAATTAAGTAATATGCTGATTTCCATGGAAATTCAGTTGGGTAGGTTCAGATATTCAGATATTTCCATGAGAAGAAATCTGTTCTGAATGAGAATGGAGTAGAAATGTGGATGGTATTTTATTAGACTCCCAAAATCAGAAGAATACTCAAATATATGCTAGCACCCTACCAAACACAACAGAATAACTGTCTATTCTCCATGCAGCTACTTTATTTTGTTTAAAAAAAAATTCCCCAGGCCAAAGAGACACTGCCTGATGAAACAACTGGTGACTAAGTCTCACCTACAAAGCACAGGACTCCAAGCAAGCTCTTTTTCAACCCACTACAGAGCCCAGATTTCAGTCTGACAAAAATAATGTTGAAAACATTATGTCAAATGTCTGCTCCAAATCCCATAAAACACTCCTTGGACAGGGCCCAAGTAAATACCCTAGCCACTGGATGTTAGCTATTCTGGGATGTCTCATTCTTTCTATTCATGTTTTGTTTTTTAAATCATTCTGTGACAAATCTAAAACAAATGTCAAAACCGTTAATTTTTTTATACTCTAGATTTTTTTTCTGTTTCTGGACAACTCTAATTCTCAGTGCACCACCCTTAACTCTTCAATTCATTTCTTCTCTTATAACTTGGTCCAACTTGCTGGCCTTTCGAAGAGTGAGAGACACTTAGCTCTTGCACAGGGAAAATTAATTTGATTTGTGCGTTCTGTATTGTCCTATATCACTGGTTTTTAAAATTACTTCACAGGCCTTTGGGGCCCATGAGCTGCTTTTACAGGGATCCAAAAAGGTAAATAAGACACATTGCTTTGGCATGACATAAAGAATTGGCTGCCACCAAAGTCTGCACACCAGAAAATGTTAAAGATCACCGCTTTGTACAAATATACCTGTGTCCTACTGCTGTTAGCATAGGTTGAAAGCTTGCAATAAGCTTTTATTTGCACTGGGATAAAAAATTATTAACGTTGTTAAAATCTAAGTGAATCACAACATTTTTTGGAGGAGAGTAATAAGAATACTTTGGCTCAGGAGATACATGTATAACCAGATCCATCATTTTCAAGGGAAAGCAATTTTACAACAGTCAAAGTTAATATAAAGTTCATGTTGTCACTTTTTCCTCATGTACCCATATTAAAACTGGAGAAAATTATCATTTGACACACTTGTTTCTCACTGTTAACAGTTATCGCATCTCTAATATCCCTAAGCGTGAGAGCGGCTAATCAAAATGCTAAATAAAATCTGCTTTACACGGCCTTAAACACAGTTGGAAATCAATTTTGCTTCTGATTAATTAATTCCCACAAACTTACTCAGATTCAGAAAACATGGTGTTTTTTCTGTCTATCCACCTGGACATCTCAACCAGAAAGTCTCTGAAGCAGCGAATTTTAGTCAGATACACTTAAGGTCTTGTTTCTAGAAGTCTCAGCTGCTCTTGCTCAGAACTGTCCTTTAACAGGAGCATTTTCTTTACCCCCAGCACAACGACACAGGCAAGAGACAGTTGGGCTCTGCAGTTTATGAGCTCCCTTGATGGCCAAAGTGCTCTTCCATACACACCAAATATAGCAAACAGTAAATGTTCCACTTTTTGTTCTTGCCTCAAGGCTTAGAAATGACTTGCAACCCCTCTCAATTCACTTTGCGTCCCCATTCCTTCCATTGGACTTGCTAACTGTATCTTTCACAAAGATTCTTTTGTTTCTACTGAAAATCTCTTAAAGATTTCTTTGACCTTTCTCTTTCTCTCAGCATCCTGTCACAGGGTGCTGGACCTTCATCCTGGGACTTACCCAAATCCTTCCTTTTTCCAAGACGCAGTGAAACCTTCTATCCCACTCTTTTACAAAGGAAGAGTGTAGACCCTATCCCTAATCAAAAACTAAAACCTTAAAGCTATGAAGGGCTGAACTCTTCCCAGAAATGGCAGAGTGCCCTCAGACCCCCATCGCATCGTGGAATCTTTAAGATGTTCTGAATGTTGTTACTTTTCTCCATGATTTAGCCTTTACCCAATAAGTGCATCCTGTCTTAATGGATGTTCTTCTCTTCCTGTTTCCAACTAAAGCAGTAGCCCATGCTTTAAGTTAGAAATACCCTTATTAAATTTGATAATAGAACACAAATCCCAACTTTTTTCCAAAGAAAACGGCATTTCTACTTGCAAATGTACCCAGTGTCATTCCCAAATCATCTAAATTATGGTTTTTTGCTGCCTGACTTGTCATCATGTCCCAGTTACAGACAGTAAGATGCTCTGTAAACAGGTTTTTGCTGAAGTGGAAAGTCTCCTGTGCTGTTCTCCTCACGTATTCAGGACATGGAAATAGGGACAGGAATAATCAGGAAGTGATTCAAAATCTCCATAGCCCTCGTCTGTGTGAGGACACACCGCCCGTGCTGCACGTACCCTGCAGTTACTCAGCTGGAAGAACAGGAGTTTGGTCCTGTGTGCTTTATCATCATAACTGCAATTTCTCTAGACATTAAACAACTGAAACATTTCCCCTGCTCATGAGAAACATTTTATTCACAAAGATGATTTTTACCCCCCAAATAAATAAGAGGATCTTTCTGGAATGTAAAAATCTTACCTTCTCTGGATTTCACATTTTTATTTTCAGGAGCTTAACAGACAGCAACTTATCCCAAGGGAAAAAGTAAAATTTTTATACGGAACTCTAAATAGTCTATATTACATCTCCTTGATTTAAATAAACAAACAAACATGCAAACTGCTTCCTTCTGCTCTTTTCCCGACAATCCAAATATTTAGTACTCTTTATAGGATGCTAAGTGTGGAAATCCATGCTTTTAAATTACGCTTTTTGGGTGCCTTGAACAACAAAAACAACAGATTCTCTCTTGCGGTCAGACCACCAGAGCGGAGTAAAGTGCAGTAACTCTGAGAGTTTCTGCCCCATGTTCTGCTCTGCTTGTCCTTTTGAAAGGGGGCTCAATGAAGAGCCTTGTTGAGACCTCCGCTGGTGCCACTGTTTATAGAGGGGGTCATTAGGAACAGTTTAGTCAGAACAAAAGGGGTTTTGTTTCTATTGTCCTGCTTGCAGTTTGACGATGTCTTAACTGAAAAATTATCTTAATAGTCTAACAGTATATATTCGCCTATGGGGCTCAGACAACTGCAGAAAGGGCTTGGGATGAATGCTGAAAAGATGCACTTGACAAAGCCAACTCAGTGCACGCTGAGCACCATTTGGGAAGCACATTTTTTCTGACTGAAAACTTAGAAGTGCCAGTCTCGGAAAGATAAACTCTTACAACTAAAGTATCCTCCACAAAAGGGGCAGCGGTGACACCAGGCACTCCATGCTCAGCCTGGGGAGGCTCCTGGCTGGGTGTAAACACGCACACCTCCATCTGCTCACACAGGGCTGCACCAGCCCACACCAGCAGAGGAAACAGGCCCTTCAGATTATTTTAAAACCCTCCTGATTAACGATTTTGTGCTTCTAAAGGTCTGGGAGGTTGCTTCATGCAGCCACTTGAAATGTGGCAAACCTCCTCCCTCGGCCGGACCCGGAGCTGGAACCTTCCCCCAGCCCTGGAGAACTGGGACTGGGCTGTGCTGCCCTGTGCTCCTTGGGAGGGGATTTTTGTGGCCAGAGCTTTAGAGAGTCAAATGAATCTCTAGCTTCCATCTTGCTGCTTCAGAAACACTGCTATAAATCACCACAGATATAAAGAAAGTTATTTTAGAGGCAGAACCAGAGACAAAAAAATGCACATTGTGTCTCTGCAGCCCCATGCAGCTCGGAATTGGCAGCTCGAAACTTCCAACTGGAGTGGCTCTAATGTGTGTTCAAAATAAACTGTGAAAATAATTGTTCCTATGGAAATGAAATATAAATAAAAGCAGGAGCTGAGACCATATAAGATAGCCTTGGACCAAATTCTGTTTCCTGCTTATTTAAATGCACAAGATAAGCCTCAACAGGAGAGAAGCTGTGGGGTGCAGCTGTTGTATATAATCCTGCTTCCTACAGACCTGTAAAACCAGCAGTCTCCAAAGATCTCTCTGCTCCAGCAACACGAGTTTTATGATTCAGGGGCATGGTACATATGGTTTAGCATACACACCCCAATTTTCCATGCAACCTCCCCTGTTAGGATTACTAATACTTGTGGCATGAGTAGTTTGAACAGCAGCTGTGCAAGGGTTATGCAAGCATTTATGTACACATTGGAATAAAGGCACAAAATAATGGTTCTTTTGAGGTATTACTCTGCACCTGCCTGGAGAGAAAAAGTGAAGCCATCCAAATTCATCCCATTGCATTTACAGGTCAGGATCAGTTATTTTGTTCCCTTTGAAAAAAAAAAAAGATCAAGTTTTATGTGCTTTTTGTTCAGCATAAAAATACCATACATGTCTGCCTTCAGCGCATGTCAACAGCAGAAAACTTAAAAATATGTAAATGCATGTTAATAAGAGCAATCCTGAATGTCTGTAGGAGCAAAAATCACCATTTATTGCAAGAAAATGTAACAACTAAGCAGATTTTCAGAGGCGTATTTCCAAGGTGCTGCAGCACGACTCAAATCTGCTCTGAACAGTGACGTCCGAGTTCGTGCCCAGCGTAGCTTTTCGCAAATATAAGCCTGAGATCGCAGCCGTTCAGATTACAGTGTTAGCAGTGAAGGAAATACCTGGCCTTGTGCCAAAAGTGTCAACCAAATCAAGTGTGCACACAATAATTTAATACTACAAAATTAAATTCCCTTTTCTTCGGGCTCCTTCGGCAGTACTTGAGTCTACATTAAACAATGCTCCTGTGCCCGTATCTGTGCTGCAGAAATGCATTCCTCACATAAAGTTTAAAGACATTAGTGAAGTATATTCTGCATGTTTGCACACTCACAAGTGCTCATACCAATATACAAACATATACCAAAAATATAGCACAGGCCTATATTCAAATCACATATAGATGTAAGATAAATGCAACACTGCAGAAGTTTCAGTGGCATGAACTCGTTTTTAATGTTCTCTGAAGTCAATAGCAATAAAAAGATCCCCGTGGAGATCCAGTTCTATGAAGTGAAGGGCTGAACCGTGAAGGACTGAACTCTGTCTGCCTTGCTCAGCTGATGAGCGTTAGATTCAGCGCTTGAGTCCCATTGCATAAATCCTAAAACTCTATTTTAGCTTGCACTGGCATCCCCCAAAGTAATTATGGCTTTTTCATACCCCCAAACAGATTTAATTTCTGACTCTCCTTTGGTCAGTAGCATTGAGAATCAATACCTAATTTTTATAACACGATCAGTATTGTCCAACACAGCACAGCTCGACCCAGATGGGTTCAAATTCCTGGATTAGAGCTAATACAATGGCTTTATCCATAATGTGATTAACTTCATGTTGGTGACTGTGTTCTCAGTAATAATGCTGGAGAGATGAATAGAAACCTTTGATAAGAATGATCCAATATAGCGTAAAAAAATACTCAAGCTAATTATCCGTTCTTACACAGATAATAATGCGATTATTTTTGCTATATAAGAGTTTTTCATGCAAAGAGCACAGACAAACAGTTCAAAATTCCCCAAACACATCCTATTTTAATGGGACTATTTGGAAGGAGAAAAAAGTTTGCTATAATTTAGGACTTGCACTTTATTCAAGACAAATGAAAGATGCAAAACAGAATGGAAAAGAACCATGGTTAAAGTTAAAAAGAGGACATCAAAGTGGGAAGACAAGGAGCTTGAAACTGAATCAGCAGAAAAGAGGGAAAACGCTTTGTGTCTGATTTTTGACAAGTCATTAAATGAGCTTCTGAGCAGATCCCACACTTTTTACTGCCCATTTGGTAAAACCAAATGCAAATGACCAAATTCTGCTGCCGGCATATGCTTTGGATGGGTACACAAAGATGGCAAACAAATTCACCAAGCACAAACCTGCACATTTTTGCCCATTTCATGTTTTTTTAATCAGCCCCTTTATTTAACTCCTAAATACATACTTTCAAATATACTGACTTCCACACAAATAAAAAAAAAAAAAAAAAAGGTGGTGGTTGGTTCTAAACTCAGGTAAGAGCATGCATACAAAGCTCACAGAGATCAAAAAGTTACTCAGTTGGTAATGTGGCTTGTGCAGAACCCCAGAAACATTGGGAGTTTGTTTTTCTAGAAAATATCTGAAGCAGCAAGTGCCCGCGAACAGGAATTACTTCATCACAACCATTCAGTTTTCCTGCTCAAGAAGACGAGGATACACAAAAGAAGTGGAGAAGAGTAAGAGGAAAAACTCGTTTCTCAATTGATCCAGGAAGGAGAAAGAAAGACAGTGACATGAAGGTGCCAATATTTCAACAACCTGTGTGGAACTGATCCTACAGGAAGCAGGATGGGGTTCACATAGCAGGCAGGAAAGGAGGGAAGAGAAAGACGTTGTCCATGAGAAAAGGTACAAACTGGATTGCCTTTCTGTTTGAAAGGTATTTGAAATTCAAGCTAAGATCTGAGGGTTGAACCACTGCAGTTTGAGCTGCATCATCCTTTATTGTATCCAGCAGAATAAATGCTGCCCTTTGTTGTGTCCCAAAGCAAGATGAAGGCAAGAGCTGAGGACTTCACATCAAAAAGTTATTCTTTAACAAATTCACTTTCTCATCCCACGCTGCTACAGTGGTTTTGTTAATACTGTTTTAAGTACCCCCATTATAAACTACCATGAATTTATTAAATGCTGTACCAGTGCAGCAGGATCATAGAAAATACTGTATAAAAGAGAAAACTTTCCCAACCATTCCTATAAAAGCACAGGATACAGTTGCAACATTGCCCCTCTTTTAAGAGTATAACCTGCATTAAATCGTAAGATAGCTAAATGTGGCCTAACCCAGACCACTCAAACTGACAAAACAAGAAGGAAATAGATTAAAACATCGCTTTTTCAAGAAATTTGTAAAATCAAGGCTCTTAAGGTTTACTTTTTGTCCTCTGCTCTTTCTCCAGTGACACCTACAGCTCCAAGAGCAGTGACCTAAGGTGTTAATGAGTGAGTAGAGAAAATTCCCACACTTTTGCTTTTCTTTTTCTCGGAGCACATTGCCATTCCAGAACACAACACTGACCTGAAGTTTTGTCAGTTTTTAAATGGGACCTACAAGCAATTCAAGTGTAAGCAATTTAGGCAGCAGAGACACCTGTGCTCCAGCCCACTGTTCCACCCTTGGAACATCCATCCTCCAGACTTTTTAATCTCATATCCAAGCCAAAGGCAAGGCTCCCTGTCCTACTGCTGCTTGATGAAAGGCCAACACTCACAACTCTGGAAAAACAGTCTAAAAGGAACAAAAAAGGAAGAGAAATCGAGTCGTCTGCAGCTGAAAAGGAGAACGGAGAGACACCAAATCATCCGTCTGCCCTTCCTACAGCAGCCCGACCCAGACACCCTGTCCTTGCCCCCAGCTGTGCATTCCTGTGGCCTCCCTCGTTCCACCACATCATGGAGTCAGTCAGAAGGAGGAGCTGATCCAGCAGAAAATTAATTCAGCGAAAACAAATTCACAAATGGTTAAAAAAAAAATCTTTTAAAAACAGAATCAGTTCCCTGACCTGTGTGTAAGTGTTGGTACCGGCACTGGAGAGGGGTGGGGTTGCACAGCTGAAGGTCCAGGCTGGGGTGGGATGAGAAAACAAACATCTTTCTCAGGGGGAGTCTGGCTTTAAATCAGCTTAAATTGATCTAGAAACCACACCCTCAGCAGGAAAGAAATTTAGGCAAATACATGCCTGGCGAAGAGCAGGTTAGTGCTGCTCCTCAGGAAGTACAGAAGATGCTGGAGAGTTTGATCTTAACTGGGCAGCCACAACGCAGCTGCTCAGGTATTGGTGTTTCCATCAGTGGGGAGCCCTGGGAAGGCAGCTCAGGGGTGATTTTGGAGCAGTCCCATCAGCACCGGTGAGTGCAGCAAGTGCTCTCCTGCTACCTAAAGTGGATGTGGCTCCACAACCTCTCTCCCCTCTCCATCCTCCCAGAGCTGGAGCCTTTCCTAAACATGTGTGAGGAGTGAGCTGAGAGTTTAATGCTGGTTCCAGCACTATTTCAATAGCACCGTGAGTCATTTCAATGTGATGCCTCAGTTTCCCTATTATTAAGAGGTGCACATGCATGCGTACAAACACATTAAATCACTCATCATGTTTCCCATGCAGCTTTTTGACTGGCTACCTGCTGTTCACGCCAGGATTTTAAACACAAAGAGCTAAAAGAGGTGCTGAATATTAGTTTCCAAAAGAGTTGCAGGATCTGGTGCTGGGTACTACTGGATATTGCTTGTCTGAAAATATTAGATGAACAATCTATCAAAAACTGACCTCCTTTATCCTCCACCCCTCTTCTTCCTCCTTTGCCCAAGGAATGGATCTTAAGATCAGCATAAACTTGATATATATATGTGTGGTTTCTGAAGTTGCCTCAGGCTGGATGCAGTGGCCCAAATAAACCATCCTGGCTTCCCCTTCTTTCCAAGTGAGATTCGGGAAGCGTTAGTCTGCATTTGTTATCTGAGGTTGTTATTATTACCAATTACTGCTGTGGCAGACATCTACCTGGGCTGATCGGGGCTGGGGCTACATTACTGTAGATGTTGCACCCACCGAGCTAAAAAAGTCACAGCTTTAAGAAGCTGACAATCCATCTCAAGACGGTATCCCACAAAGGCACATACCAGGGAGCAGAAGGAAATGGGAAGGCAAAAGTGCGGGGTAATGGAATGGCATAAACCACCAGTGTGCACAGGTTGATGGTTTCATTTCAAGTAAACGTTGTTGGTTTTATGATTCCTACAGGATATCTCCCCCCTCGGATTTCGAACGCTTCTCCATTAACTCTCCCCGCTGCCAGCTGGAAAAAGTGACCCGGGGCTCTGTGCGCAGAAACATGCGTGCCTACGTACGTGAATATACAAACACCGCGTGTTAAATTATTTAATGGTGTTGGTTTTGCCACGGACAGTCTCTTCTAATCTGTACTTCTTTAACAAAAAGAAAAGAGTAGGCAGGGAAAAAAGTGTGTATGCGTGCTTGTGCAGACGGCCGATGTACTCGCATCCCTAAAGTCTGTGGGAGTTTGGGCCCCTTCCTTATACATAAACCGCCCTCCCTCCTGGGGTGTCTTCTCCTTAATGACGTTCACGGTAATTTAGGCTCTCGAGACCGGCTCAGCCTCTCGCCGAGCCCGCAGCCTCCACAAACATCCTGAAAAGCAACCTGAGCAGACGTCCCTCCTCGGGGCAGTTCCAGGGATTTTCTCTCCCAAGCGTTTGGAGCGGCCGAGCGAGAGAGAGCGCTTGGGTTTTGCTGCCTGCTCCTCCCACCAGAGAC
>VZRN01000251.1:196077-288282 GCA_013397935.1 Dasyornis broadbenti
CTGGCTGCTGGTGCTGGGCGCCGCCGCGCCCGCCCTCTGGCTGCGCTGCGTGCTCGCCGACTTCACGGTGGACAACGAGGTGCACTCCAGCTTCATCCACCGGCGGCTGCGCGGCCCCGAGCGCCGCGAGATGCAGCGGGAGATCCTCTCCATCCTCGGCCTGCCGCACCGCCCGCGGCCGCACCTCCACGGCAAGCACAACTCGGCCCCCATGTTCATGCTGGACCTCTACAATGCCATGTCCGTGGAGGAAGGGGCGGCGGGGGCCGCCGCCGAGGACGGCGAGGGCTTCTCCTACCCCTACAAGCCCATCTTCAGCACCCAGGGGCCGCCCCTGGCCAGCCTGCAAGACAGCAACTTCCTCACCGAGGCTGACATGGTCATGAGCTTCGTCAACTTGGGTGAGTGCCGGTCTCGGCGGGGGCTGGGGCCGGGGCAACCGGGCAGGGAACCGTGCCGGGGGGAGGCTGGAGCGGGACCCTGGCCACCGACGGGAGGGCAGGGGCTGGTGGCGCAGGTGGCCCCGGCTGGGAGTTGTTTCCCAGCGGGTCAGGTAGGTGACAGCCCATCTGGTCAGGGAAGGGCAGGTAGCGGCCCTCGGACAGGTGGCTGCTTTGCCAGGCGGTAATTGAGTGGCACCGACGGGGAGAGGGCTCTGACTCCCCATCGCAGCGTTTGGACAGCCACGAGCTCTCTCCACGCTGCACTCACGCCTGCACACCGAGGTCTTTGTCGTCTTCTCCCTGTGGTAGATGCCGCACTTCAGAAATTGGATTTGCAGGTAGGAGTTAAACAGGACGATTAGCAGGTCTGCTTCCCATCCCGCACTGCCCGGGAAGACACGAAAGGCAGGCAGGAGCACGGCGCGGGTCCCGGCACAGCTGCCGCTGCCGGGCTGGTGCTCGTGCGGGATGCGGAGCCAGCAGGGCTGCCGGGACGGATGGCTGCGATAGCTCCCTGCGGCATCCCAGCGCCGCGCTCCCTCGGCCGAAGGGGCTGAGCTGCTCGCACATGTTTCCCTAATGGCTCGGGAGGGATTCCACAGTAAATCCTTATTTACTCCTGCAGCTTTTCCTGTTGACCCCAGTTTACGCCGCGAACTCGCCTCTTTTCACAAGCACATGTGGATGGGTTTATGCAAACGATACGAGAGTTGGCACGCTTTGTATGCGCCTCACTAGGCCTCTCTAATTGGATGCCACGGCCCAACCTGATTTCTATTTGCTCGCTGTAGATTGCACACCCGTGTGGACTGACTTGGCCGGATTTGAGTAAAACATTGTCAGGGTGCGCATTCTATTTTAAATACATAATTATAGACCTGGCTCGCTCCATCCGTTTTTAGACCTCATCATGTGCGGCTCTTAAACCACACACGTACAGATTTGGTGCCTGCAAGTTCAAGGCAGAACCTGAACTGTATTTCCAAAACTTTGTCCCAAACAAAGGGAAGTGCAAAGTGCAAGAGGAGCACACCTCCAGCACACAACCTGCCAGGAATTACAGACCCCTATCGCCAATAAATCCATTAACACCTTTATGGATGTCACCTTTCTGGACACTTCCACTGTCTGGAACTTCAGAGGCAGCAAAGATTAAATCACCACCTAAATCACAGCCACTTTAATCCCAGCGCTTTAAGTAACTTGAAAAGATCAGCAGCTGTAAAGGCTCCGTGACACACGTTAATAATTATTAGACACGGTAGCCATCCCGGCACAATTCTTGCATGATAAGGAGCCACGGGACGCTGTGGGAGAGCTCTAGTTTGCATGAGCTGCGCCTCCTTATTAACTGCCATGAGCTTCACAGTGGGAAGCTCGGAATTACGTCTGGCCTGGGGGCTGTGCTCTATGAGGGCTGGTGCTTTCCATTTGGAATTACAGTGTTTGTCTAGTCACTGCTGGATACTTAAGCCGATGAGCAATGATACATTTAAAATCAAATATTTGAGCAGTCAAAAGTACCAATGGCGGTCAAATATTTGACTTTAAAGATAAGGGTGACCTTGCTAACACTGTTCTCCGTGGCTCTCGAGTCCTACGCCATGCGCAGCCGAGTGCAAGGAGAGTCTTGAACAGAAGACAAAAGATGCTGAAATAACAATAGCGAAATTCGCGCTTCCCTTTCCATTTCAGTAGAGAGGAGAGAACCTTATGAAACATGTAAGTACATAATGGGAGGGAGTTCAGCTCTGCTCCTCAGGTGTAGTAATTTACTGAATCATCAGTGAAACTGCAGCGCCTTTCCAATGTAAGGAAGAATTTCACCCCATGGAAGAGTTCTCAGAAAGAATTAATGTTCAGACCACTGACTATATTGAATATAAAGGAGTGGAATCAATCCATAGATGTGAAATAAAAATCACGTTTTGGGTATACCTGTGTCTACCTTTTTGTACAGAGGTTTCACCTAAATAAGCCATAAACCCTGGAAAATTGACATCCCGATGCAGTGTGATGACTGCAGTGGGAATATTCATTCACTCCAACCTGCCAGGGTTTGTGGTCAGCTTAGAAACCCAAGAGTGTTCTTTACGCAAAAACCTGAATGATCATTTTATTTAATTACTGTCAGCATGGTCAGGGAGTAGTAAGAGCACAGGCAAAATCCAATCGTTTTAAGGACAGGTGGAATTACTACCAGCAGGACACATTTCAGAGGTTTATCTGCGTTGTTTTGTTCCCTTGTCAACGGTGCATGCCAGGACGAGTTTAAGAAGGACACAGATCTATAATAGCTTTCTTCATTGCCGTGCACACCTTTCATCCCATTGTAGTCATTGCTCTTTCATCTTTATAGGACAAAGACAGTCTTGTTTATGGAGGTTTTAATGAATTAGAGCAGCCACTCACTCTGTATATAATCAAACACAACACCTGCTTTGAGACGTACAGTTTTCTATGACATTCAGGGAAAATTAGAAGATCTATTGTGGAACTGAATTTTTTTGGTGACTTTCTACAATGATCCCTTTTAAAACAGAGCTGAATTCCTAAATGCAGGCTGTAGTAAACTGTGTCCTACTTTTGTAAGAGATACTCTGTGGGCATTGCGTTTCACAGGTAGGCTTTTATTACTGTACCAGAGCCATCACAATGAGGAAGTGTCACAGCATAATAAAGTTTCATTTTATCATGGAGGAAGCAAAAGCGAGGAAAGAAATAATACTTTTAAGTTTCAATCAACAAAAAATGTTAATTCCAGGCTTCCAAAGGCTAATCTACAGAAACACTTTTTTGCCTTATTCATATTCTTCATCCATCTAATTGTACAACTTTAGAGAGAATAATATTTCAAAATAAAAAAGTGCATTGCAAGATTTCCCGGGCTACACAGTAAAAACCCCAACAATAACCCCTGCCCCACACTGATTTCTATGGAGATACTGTGAGTATTTATTCCAGAGAATTTCTGCTGGGTACTGGTAGCCAGGAACCAGAATACAGGTGCTCCGTTTTAGGGAGCTTGGTACTAAGCAAAGTTTTACTTACTGTAAAATCCTGACAACTAATTAGATTCAGATTTATAACCAGTTAATTTACAGGCTATGTTTTGTCTTAGCTTACACCTGTGCTAAGATGAATGGGGAATGGAGTTGTGTCAAGAGTGAAGTTATATGTAAATTGAAAGAGAATTTAGCCACAGTGGGCTGACTAAGTTAGCCAGTTAATTACCGGCTAATTTTGTAAAATTTATTACTATAATTTCAGCATTTAGAATTTCATTTCAGATCCCATCCCAGTACAGTTTATAAATGGATCCATTTTAGGAACTGAAAAAAATGCATTTTTTTGCACAAGTTTAATTTCAGGTTTATAAACAGCAACTAAGGAGTAAACATCCTCTAGATGACTTAGAGCTTCTCTTCTAAAAATAATTGCGTTGTCCTTATGCTGGTAAACTTGCCTTGGTACACAGGCTTGCTTAGAATATTTTTAAAAGGGTCGGTCGGCACAAGTGATACGCAATTTGTTAATTTGTCTCGTGGTTGATTATAAAATGAACAACATTGTTTAATCCTGGCAAAAAAAAAAAGCGGGGGGGAATTAGTCATTCTTGGAAGGAGCACTTGAAAGTGGCTTTTGTTAATATAAATCAAGAAGCTGAAGAGCCCCCAAGTTTCCTTTTATTTCATACCATCTGGCTATCCTTTTTGTTGACAAGTGTTTGGCATAGAGAACCATCTCTTTGCCCTTTAATAACAGGCTTTAACACTGTAGGGTATTAGAAAAAGATTCTATAACAGTTAAAAAATTTCCTTCAGGGAATACTTTATAAAGTGAGCACGGGCTGCAGGCATTTGCAGCTGTAACCTGGCTTGTGTTAAAATTTGGAAGGGGCTGCCTTGCATTCCAGCTCACTACAGGCCTTCATTGGTGTACAGCCAAAGGTTAATATAGATGTCACACAGTTTTTCTTTGGAGAGCCTCAGATATAAGAGTACGCGTACAGCTGTGTTTTTAGTAACCCTTTCATAATCACTTCTTTTAAACCTCATTTTCCTGCTTATATAAATCAAAGATTTTCAAGGATATTTGACCTGGATTTGAACTTATTTGATCTTCGCATATTTCCCACTTGAAACAAAGCAGATTAAAAGCTAGCCCCGGATGCCTGGTCCCGATCACATGGTTTGTCCATACATTAGGCCAAGCCCTTGGCTTTTTTTTCCTTCTCTGCCACCTAACGCTGTTAAAAACTCTCAAGCCTGAACAGGTACATCCCATAATTGTTTTGGGCAGTGTGGATATGTGCAGCACTTGGTGGTGTACTACTGGCTAAGGCAGAAAGCATGCAGCAAAGTAAAGGTGTGAAGGACACTGACTGTGCAAGTGACCAGCTGGTATGCTTTGAATGCACAGACCCATCCCAGAGAGAATTTCATTAATTTTCGAATTTCCAGGTGAAAAGTGGCAGAGCAGGACAGGAACGATTTGCCTCTGCCGTGTGGGTGTGCTGGTAGCAGAGAAAGGAGCAGCCAAGGACAGACGTCCTTACGCGAGGAGAAGGACCTGGCAGTTGTCCCCACCCGCTCGCACGCGGCGGATTTATCCCGGAGCAGGGTCTTTCCTCCGTTCCCACACAGGCTGCCCTGGGGGGCAAACCCCCCTCTGTGAGCTGCGGTTTAGAAGCCAAAACACAAGGGCTTGTAAAGTGCTTTGAAGGAGACGAGCCTTGATGGCCAGGTCTTGTGATGCCGGTAACGGGAGCTGGGCACCAGTGGAGCGTGCAGGACCTGCTCCCGCCCGTGCCCCCGGTTGTGCCATGCCTGTGTGTCTGTGTGTGTGTGTGTGTGTGTGTCCCAGCACTCCCCCTGCAAAGCAGCTTTAATGGCCTCTGCACAGGCAGCACGAATCCAGGCGCTACATTCCCTGGAAATAAGCCTGAAACACATTTTCGGGTCGGCGGGGAGAGACGTGTGAGAGAAGGTTACACAAGCGGTTGGAAACATTAATTTTAAAAAAGATTATAACTATTAAAGCCCAGTCAGAGCTGTTGACAGGCTCCTTTTAAATAGGACACTGTGATGTTTTAGTTTAATACATTCTGGCAGTGTCACCGGGGTTAAGGCTAATACTGGGATGTGTGGATCCTGTCATGTTATTGTCAGGAGGAATGCAGGGATTAGGTTTGAGAGTGGCGGTGGGTGAGTGGTGCAGCTGTGTACACTTATTATAAAAGATTTAAGTCCCACTGGTAAAATCAATATATTAAATTGCAAGAGCCCCTGTTTTTAATTAGTTTAAATCAAATATACGGTTAGTGCCATTAGGGCTTCTATCCTTGAACCAAGTGAGGAAATGCTAATATTTATATGGAAACTGTTAATTTGTGGTTAAAATGATAACACGTTTAGTTTTATGCCTCTAAATTGTCCAAGCTGGATGAATACCAGTGAGAAATTGCAAGGATGGATGAAGTCATCTGAGCAAGAACACAAGTAAGCAAATTTTGATAGCATGCCAGATAAAGACTACCTGTTGATTTGCAGCATTAAGAGACCGTGATATTTTAAACCCTTTCCAGTCCTCCTCTCTAGGGCCTACTTCAAAGTACTTGTATGAATTAACTACATATATATTAGAAATACGTACCTTTACTCTATATAAATAAAATATGCTATTATATATATATATTTCTTCTCTAAATGGAAGAGACTTCTAAAGAAATGAGAGAGCTGTTTAAATCAGTTTCAGGACGAAGATTTTCCTTTACAACTGTTTGAAATAAATGGGACTGCACACAAGGACTAATCACATGGATAAAGTTCTGCACATGCTTAAGTTTGGAAAAATGGAAACCCCAGAGAAAATTCTTGGCTAAGTCTTCATTGGTGTAAATTGTCAAATTTCTACTGAAGCTGGCCCTGTGGTCTCATTTATACAACTCTACGTCCAAAGCAATTCCCATAAACTCCCTCTTGATTTACACGAGCACCACTGAGAGCAGAATTGGGCCAAAGCAGTGCCCCTGTGTTGAAATAATGAGCAGGCAGTAGTTTCTGCTAGAGCTTCACAGAGTTTTCTCTCCTAATCTTGAAATTGTTTCTGAGGGAAGTTTCCTTTGCTGCAAACAATCAAAACATGAACCAGCTCCTATTAGTCACTGCTTATCGTTATTAGCCCGATCCGTGTTGTTGAACTACAGCTGAATTCCCATCCTTGCAACAAACAGGATCTAGCAAATAATGTTTGACAAAAATGTGAAACTGATATTTCTTAATACAAGACATATTTCATACGGAGAAACTTCAGCGCTGAAAGATTCCTGGTATCAAAATATCTGAATCATAGTACAAATAAACAGCGCCTTGTAAAGACGGCGGGGCCAAATTCCGTGCTGGAGTAATTCCACCGAAGTCAGTGGAATTGTGCCAGGAGATAAACTGCCATCTAGATTTTTTTTGGTGTCGAAGACTTTGTCAGTAAAAAGCTTTGCTACAAAAACAGGTTGCAGGTAGCAAAGTTCGAACCGATTCTAATTCAGAAAGCCCTTTTGGAGATCCTTGTTTTATTGATAAGGACTACAAAGTTCGCTGAGTTCCATTATTTAAATGTAAATATATCTGACGTACAGCAGGTAACATAAAAGCCATTATGGGTGTGATCCCCACCACGCTGTGCCTTACCCCTTCTTTTAAACATTTGTGTCATCTACATCTCGAAATCAGTGAAAATCCTTCAGTGATCCGGACTGAGTGGATTGAATTAATGACAACTCTGAGACTACAAGTTTTAGTGTAATTGCTTTATTGTTTTGGAACCGAGATGCTTACAATCCAGTTCCTGTGCAAACATGTTTAACGTGTGTTAATGTGTTTCAAAACCAGACCCTCTCCGCAAAAATCCTGCTTTTCATTAATTGACATCAGTAGCATGGTACAGTATTTCAAAGCACTGGCCAAATATAAACTGTGTTTCTAATTTCCTTACTTTCCTGTGTTTGGAATGCCAATGTTAATTTGTTCCCATGGAAGAGTGAGAGCTGCCAACCACAGTTTTATAGAAATGGCTTTACAGTGCAGGGCTGCCAACATTAAATGATACTTAGGAATTTTCATGACATTTTGTATTTAATGCTCTGTGTGTGTGAGAGAAATTGAGGGAGATGTATGGGGTATTGAACAGCAAAAGCTCTGAGGATCAAGGCAAATGTTTGAAGAAATTTATCCTTTGAGGAACTGTTTTTTAATGTTTCTTCTCATTTAAGATTTTTTAATAATCTCTCAGATATTACATAGCATATTCCCTGTGACTAGAAAAAAGCTATTTTGCAGGAAACTTTGTCGCTAACGATCCAAACAATTCCCCCCCCCAATAATTTTAGTTATTTATTAATAGGTGAACAGATGGACTTTAGTTTATGTTGTTCCTCTGATCATTCTAAACTAGATTGTAAGAATGTGATATCACTGAGCATGAGAAAATGTAAAAGCAAAAAGAGCTGCCACAACTAAGGAACAGGGGAATTAACTGATTTTGGTTAAACTGCCAACAGGTAATTTTTCTTCAGAAGAATAGGAGCAGCTAGATAAAATCATTTGCTTTTCTTAAAGAAAATCAAGCATAATCATAGTTTCTTTAGTGGTTAACTCTGCCTTTGTACATAAAACAAATGTGAAGTTCCCTTTAAACAAAGTTTATTTTAAACTGATGATGGTAAAAACAAAGTCTGTTTATGTATTTCTCCTTTTATTCCTGGAAGATATTCAAAATACAAATTGTTCGTGTTTCAGTAGATTCCTCTTAATGAGCGCTATGGTTTATCTCTCCATTTCCCCAGTTTATTGGAACAGGTGCAGTGTCTGCCATCCGTGCCAGCCCCGTGCTATACCAACAAACAAAGTGTTGTTTTGGTTCACTGGCTTTAAAAGTCTCCTGAGAGTAAAGAAATGAAAGAGAAAGAATTTAGAAAGTGCCTAGTGAAGGAAAGGCACTCCGAGTAATGTGCTTTGTCACTCAAGTCTTCCCGTAAATTACCTTCAACTATTTCTAAACTGTTTGAAAAATATTATCCGTGGAGGATTAAGTTTCTGTTGCATCTCGGAGGTCCCACACTATTCTTTATCATCTTTATCCTACCACAGTAGCTTCCAAGTCAGAGTCTTTTGTTGTCAAGTTGAATTAAATTTTACAGCAGTAAAAACTCTTTTCTCCTTCTCTTAAAGTGGAAAAACAGTGAATTTTCTTTATTTTTTTCCAGTGTTTCTGCTTCCACCTCGTTTAAGAGATACTGCAAATAGCCATCCAAGTTTAAACAAGATTATGTTGTAATTTGACAGACAAACTCGTAATTATTTAAGGGCTAAACCAACAACAACAACCCTTTCAGGTTCATTTTGACAGTGTTTATCCAGTGTATCTGGAAAGGCTTACAATTAAAGTGCCTGAAGGGTGGGGATGAGATTTTTCAGCATGCAGTCAGTGCTATCGGGTCCACCTGGCCTGGGAAACTATGCAGGCTTTGTAGCAGAGAAAATCCTTTAACTTAGATCTTCATGGCAAGCTCTTAAAAGCTACCTCTAAAAAAAGGGGGAAAAAAAAGAAAAAACGGAGGAAAAGGAGGGGAGAGGGAAGGTGCAGCTTCCCCCTAAGCAATAATTAAAACGAGCAAGAGCCCTTGAGGCTCTCGGTGCTGGGGGATCACGGTGGCGCTGCTGGTTCCGTGATCTCGCAGAGCATCGCTCCGTGAGGTTCTCCCTGTTGTGCACAACTGCCTTGCAGATGAGCGCAGAGTTTCCCCTCGTCCTGCTGCCGCCTCCCAGCGCGGTGCTGGGCTGAATCACACCTCCACCAGCGCCACTGATGTCACCCGCAATATCCTCAGCTGGAGCAGCCTGGCCCCAGGCCACCCCAGCGGTGAAGTCACCACCCCTGACACATCCGAGGAGCTGGCACAGCGTCCTGTGCCCAGCCTGGGGGGCTGTAAATCAGGCTGGGCTTGGACTCTGTCCCTGGAGCCCCTGGGCCAAATCCTGCTCCAGCCACCGCCTCGCCTTGGCACTGGCGGGGCTGCCTCGGCTTCACCGATTGTTCTCCCCACAGCACAGTGGCTGTAAAACTTTTGAAAAGAGACCAGAAGAGCTCTGGGAGAAGTACTAAAAATGCTCATAAAATAATACAGTGTCAGTAGTTGGGAGTTATAATTCTGATGGAGAGAGGAGTTTCTTTCTGAGTGAGGACTGGGAATAGGGCTGGTCATATTTCTCTGCTTCTGTACCTGGAACACCCATTGACTGCAGTGGCTTTCCCAGAAGGGAAGGCAAGTTCAGGTCTGTCATTTAAATGGCAGAGTAAAAATTACTGCAATTTAGAAATTCCGAATTCTGGTTCTTACAATTGAGTACTGTTCTCGTGTATCCATATTTTAATAATTTATTTACATAAGCAAATTATCTGTAATGCCATGAGTGATCACTAACCGCAGTCCATTCCTAATTGTATTTGTTCTGTCCACATGCTCAAAGCTAGCAAGCTGCTCTTCCCCTGGTTCTCAAGGTTAGAACTTGTTGCTTACATCAGTAAAAACATTCTGAACAATTTAATCTTGCTACTTTTATTTGTTTATTACTCTGAAGTCATTATAATCCCACAGGGACTTTTTAGATGTTAATAAAGAATACTGCACATCACTTTTCCTGAAGCATGTGTGGCACTATAAACATCATGCTGAGTTTAAGTTCCCCTTTCTGACGGTATCCTTAAAACATCCAGCGTTTGTTAAGAGAATAGAGGGGAACTTTTTTCTTTTCTTCTTAACAAAAAGAAATAAAAGGGGGGGAAATAAAGAAGTAACTTTAGCCTCGCAATCTGCTAGCTACATAAAGCAGTAAATGTTCAGTTGAGGCAGGGGAAAACCAGAACTGCAAGAGACTGGTTGTTTCCTTTTGGAGGAAATAATAAATGTGCCCACTTGTATTTTAACAACATTACTACTGGGCCCCCTAATTACACAAATATACTTGTAATAAACTGCAGAAGAGAAGAACTGAAAAAGAATCATTCAGCACGGATCTTTCTCCTCAGCTCAAAAAGGAACTTTTGGGTAACTACTCTTAAATCTTGGCCCAGATCAGGAGATGAAGATATTTCAGCACTATGTGATGAATCATTTGTCTCCTGAGACAGGTGAAAAGGAGAAGCAAATCAGAGATGCGGTGTAAAGCTTCTCTCATTGGTGTGGACACAACTTTGACCTCTGAATACAAGAGTTCCTGCAATCCATGGCATGCACTGAAATCAAGCTACCAGAATATTAGAGCCCATATCCATGGAAATCTCTTACCATTATGCCACATTAAAGCCTGACAAAGGGAATACAGAAACACACCAAAGATTCCAGAATGATGCATTCAAGCAAACCCCAAATATTTCTGTAGCAAACAGTAACTGTCACTTTGCTCATTAGCCCACAGCTGTGAGATGAGAGCTGCTTCACAGAAAGTACCGCAGAGGAGGGGGATAAATCAAAGCCAGTGTGTCTGATCCACTGAAATCTTTCCTCCCCGGGCTGGCAATTGTGATCCAACAATTGAGCAGTGACTGGTAGGCAGGAGCCCGAGCTGGAGGAGAGTGCTCTGTGCTCCTGCTCCTCCAGAGACGCTTTCACAAACCCCACGCGCTCCTTTCTGTGCTATTTTCACCAGTTGCAGCAACAGGACGTGAGCTGCCTTCCCTCCGTCCTCGCCAGACCCCTGCGAGGACACCAGGGCCCATTTCAACAGCTGATCTTTTACCCCAGAACTGCAATTGCAAAACTGCGTTTGAAGACACACAAAAACCAAAACAAAGCAGAAAATGCTGTTGTTAGGGGCTGACTCAGGAGGCCCGGATGGCCCAGCCCTAGTGAGAGGCTCAGAGTCAGGAATCCAGCAGGGCTATGGTATGCAGGGCTAGGTGCTGCTGATGTCACTGATGGGCTTATCTTGTACCAAAAGAAAATTCCTTTTGTATAATAGAGCTTGTGGGTGGGAATTAAACTGCAAATAAATCTTTGCCTCACCTTCAGCTGCCGTTATGCCTGGGGCATGGGCCACCAACGTTTAAAGTGTAAAGGGGACTGACACATGCATATGCTCTATCCATGAATATATACGCGTTTATCTTCCTGAGGACATTCCTGAAATAACAGTTTAAACTTGCCATCACTCTGAGACACTAACATTTTACATCTGCCAACAGGATTAAACGTGGATGTCAGCAACTCGCAGGTCTCTAATATTCATAGCTCTCAGGGCTGTGTAGAGTTAATAAAAGAATAAACGGCTGCCTGCCTATTTCTCAATAAAATAAATGTGTTGCACGGCAAATATTCCTAGAAAGCAAAAAGCTCTTCCTGTGCATATGTGATGTCCCACCACAGGCTAAAGGACAGCGAGAGGACGTGTGGTGCTGGCAGGGAGGGTCATTCCAGGCAGTGACCTCCTCTCCAGGTCCCGTGTCCCAAACCCAGTGCCCCACCTGAGCTCGGCTCTCTTGGCAGCTCGGAGGAAACATGATGATCTCCAAGAAAAATGTGAACTCGGTCACGAAGTCGCACTTGCATGAGGAAGGGCACTCCGCAGTGTCTTTGTAAGCAGTAACCGAAGTTTCTAATGGTTGTTTTCCAAAACATCCCTCCAAATATTTAATTTCTGTATAATAATTATAATCTGTGTTAATACCACTGGACCTCCCACATGCAGAACACCTGAGAAATAGGCAATGGTTGTCGCAGCCCGGGAGCAAGGAGAGCACTGCTCCAGCAGGGATTTCCCCTCTGGGGCAGCAGGACCTTTCCCCTCAAGAGTTCGTTGTCCCCTAATCTCCCAGCTGTTGCCTGGCCCAGAGCTGCAGATGTCTGTGAGTGCACAGACAAGCTCAGAAGGCCCAGCTGCTCGTGGTCTTGGGGCACAGCTCGGTGTATACATTCCACGTTGAGATTTTGCTGATCGCAATCAAAGGCTCAGATCCTTATCTGATGGCCGCGTGCCTGATACTGGCTGCTTATTTTGTAATATCCCACAAACTGCTCTCTCAACAAAACCAGAATCTGGGATTTCAGCTGAGAAATCCAGCAAGTCGTATGGGTTCAAACCTGGGAAACTGGTTTTTAATTATTTTCCTTTTATCCCAGTAAACCACACGAAAGGCTGGATTCCCTGCGATTCCTGCCGTGTTCCTCCCAGGGAGCCTGTGCAGGTGTAGGCCCGCGCTCCTGCAGTATTTGGGGGGATGCTGGAGTTGTTGTGGCAATACGATATTAAAGGAGGATTAATTAGATTTATGCTATTTATTTGGGCAGCTGTTCAGTAGATGAAAGGAAGTCTAATGCAAATGAAATGAATGAGCCTTCAGAGGCCAATGTCCAGTCACTTCTCCTTTCCTGTCCCTCAGCACAGCCGGTGCAGAAATGGGCACATTCCTTTGGCAAAAACGAGGCATTTGAAGATTCCATCAGCTGAACTTTCTCTTTCAAGTGTTGCCAGTAGATGCACAATATATACATGTGCTTTTAAAAGACTTTTATTTTGAACTCAAGATGTGAATCTATGGCATTAAGAAAAGCAGAACAATCCTTTATTTAGCTGCACCTGCACCTTAATGCCTAATGAGTTTAGTCTGATGGAATCCAGACCTCAGGAAGGATTATAAATTCTCATTTGATTTCATTTACTTCTGAAATACCTTAAACCAGCTGTGCCAGTCCAGAATCCAGTCCTTCTTTCTCTATCAGTTTTGCAAGTGTTGTTGAATCTTTTGCTGTCTTAAGTAACTTTATGTGATATAATGATACAGCAGTAGAAATAAGAAACAGAGCAGCTTGAAAAAAAATCATGCAGTAGAAGATAATTAGCATATAAGCTTAAAAACATCAGATTATGAGCACAACTTTCATAAAGTTCTTTTGGCTGTGGAAGGAAGATTTGGACCTTGCTCTCCAGGCTCCAGAGCTACCTTTAGCCATTTCTGTCTGTTTTGTATAAACACATCAGAGATGCTCAGGCAGTGACCTTCCCAAGATTTGACTCAGGCTGTTTATTATGAGCAGTATCTAATTTATCAAATACATTTAAAGACATCACTTTGTCCCAGTGTAGGTACTGGAATGCGAGGGCAAAGTTTGATCCTGTTGCATCTCTGCATGATCAAATCATTGCATTGAAGAGTTACTAGAACATGGTTTGTTTTTAATTTGCATGCGCTCTGCTCATGCCTCTTGCAGACAGATCGAGGTGCCTGTGCTCCCAGCAGGCTCCAGTCTTCCTGCAGAGATGCTTTGTCCTTCCCTTGAGAGTTTTTTCCCCATTTTAGGTTTGCCTGTAGCAATCTCTCACACAACCTCCTATCTCCCCATGCTGAATACACATTATTTCTGACCAGATCTGCTCAGCCACTTGTCTTTCCTTCCTTGGGCCTGGGGCTGTGTTTCCATTTGCTCAGTGCTGTGTGTACAAGCAGTCAGGGCAGGCTTCTGGTTTTTGCATCAGGGAATTTTTGAGACCTTCTCAGTCTCAAAGCAGGTTGCAGGAAGCACCTTGGGCCCCATTTCTCAAGTGGTTGGACTGGGGGATTATTTCTCTCACTGAACCTTATTGCCACTTAACTTTTCTCCCTCTTTGTGCTCTGCAACCTCGTTCCCCTTGAGACACCCATCACCCTGCTTTCTGCTCCTCCAGACCTGCCTTTTCCTGAGCTGTGGCCGCCACCTTGCTCTGATCCTCATGATTCCTCCTCACACTGCCACTATCTCCGTGACCCTTGGATGCACTGGCAAAATGTGTGGCTTGGAATTCACACCTAACGCTGGCACAGCTTCCCTGGGAAGCTGGCCTCGCCAGATCCAGCTGTCTGACTCCACAGCACCAGGGAAACAGCCTTGCTGTCCCCTGAATTACAAAGATTGTAAAATAACAATCATCTCTGCTCAAAGGGGGAAAAGAAAAATGTACTCCTGCATCTTCACATACCTCCCACAGCTGCATCCAGAGGATTTAGGGCTTAGAGATGTATTGGGCAGCAGCGTGCCTCTGCTCTCAGGCTGTGTCATTCCATGCTGTGCAGACAGAGAAAAGAAAGCAGGAGCAGCGATGAGCTTCTGCCTGTCGTTTTGCTCACTGCTCAGTTTGACTACAGGGACATTTCCAGAGCAGGGTATGGAGAGGAGGCTGCCTTTGGGGGGCTGCCCACCCACCTGAGCCTGCCCTGCACACCCGGGGTCCCTGCAGGGAGCTGTGGGGAGCCCCCAGCTTGGAGCTGCTGCCCAGGTGCTTCCCATGGTTCAGGTACACAGAGAGACACAGCAGTGCTGCTCTGTCAGGGGTAAATACCAACCTCAGTCAATGCTGCTCCCGGTGTCAGCACAAGAGCTTGAGACATCCGTGATGGCCACAACACCCCCTGGTTGGGGGGGACACAGGAGGAGCCACGTTTTGAAGCATAACCACAGACCCCAGCTTGCCCCTCCGGAAAAACGGGATCCCACAAGGAGCTGGGGAATGGGAGAGCTGCTGGGGCAGATCCCCAGGTCAGCACTGGCCTCGGGGAACCCTTTGCTGTGAGAGGAGGAAGAGAAACCTGATTTGAGAGTCTTGTGAGGGAGGCTTTGCAGGAGATTTCCGTGTAGTGAATTCCTGGAAGATGAAGATAGAAATAGAAGGAATCTGTCAAAAGGAACAACTTCATGAACTCCCATTTTTTTTCTTTTCTCTGTCTCCCCCCCAGTTCTCCATTCCCTCACACCACTCAAATCCCACAGCAATCCTCAGTGCATTACAGCAGCTGCAGATGGATTGCAGCTCCATGTGCTGCCGTGTTTCACGTGACAGGGCTGTGAGTAGGGTATTCTGGAGAAACACAACTCTTCCCTGCTTATTTAACTTTGCTTTCCCCAGATACACGCACAGACACAGCAAACAGCAGCAGGAGTCACACCACCATCAGTCTGTTTACTATTAGGAGAGTTTCGTGTTCGCAGAGCAGTCCCACGTGTCAATTTTTCACAATACTTTTCATCTCGTCTGGCTCTGCTTTCAGCAGAGAAACCACAGCGTAAGCGGGTACCCATCAGGGCACACTCAGGGAAGAAAATGGATTACCTGTGCATAACCTGCCCAGATCTTTCATGGATGTTCTGTAATAAGAAATGGTTTTACCATCCAGCATTGCCTGAAAGTGTCTGCAGAGAAATCCCGGCAGGGAATGTCTCCAAGTTCAGGAGGCAGCATGCACGGCTCTCTCTGTCCTTTCCTTCCCAATGACTGTTTTTCCTCCTTTGCCATCTGCGTACTAAGGAACTATAACTTGAGAGACTCCTGGGTGACACATGGGGCGAGAGGATGTGGTGACACACAGCATCCTCTGGTCCCCACACCACATTCCCTGGTGGCACGGGGCTCCGAGGGAAGCAGGTGGCTCCTGCACTGTGTCAGAGCCCTGCCTGACGTGGGCACAACATTAACCCCAACACTGGAAGAACACCAGCAAGGGAGAAAAACCAATTTAAGAACACCAGCAAGGGAGAAACACCAACTTCTGTCCTGAGCAGTCCTTGCTGGATGAAGTTTGACTTAGTCAGGAAGAACTTGCTGCTGCTTCGGAGATAATTAAACCCATCTTCCCTCGCCCGGCTGTTTGCACACGCACAATGATACCATTGTTCAGAGTCATGCAACACATATGCTGACATTAAAGTGTTTAATCTTGTAGTACAGTATTCCATTATTTTTTGGACATCTGTACATGATAGAAAGGGTACGTATTAAGGGATTTGTTGACAAAGAAATGGCTAATGCTGATACATATGTGGACTGAAAGGATCTTTCCAAGTTGTTCTGCAGCAGGGAGGCTGCTGCTTCCCAGGCCTGAAGCTGGCACAGATGTGATATGCACTGCTGCTATTACCACTTTTCAATTTATAACAAGGAGTCAGTGTTTAGAAGAATTTTGGAAGCTCCCTGCTGGGTTTGTGGCTAGGTGGTCTTGCTGGCAACACCACCTCCATGCTGAAAGCTGAAAAAATGAAGTGATGGCTAAAGGGAGAATATTAACTCCAGAGGGGATTTTTTCCCATTTTGAAGCAAAAATGCTTATCCCAGATCACTTTGCAGAGTGAGCACTAAAGAATTTCCAACCTCTGGGGCTGGGGATCAGGATTTATGGAGCCTGGTTTTCATCTTATTTGAAATTAGTCCATTAGTCCCGCTCTCCACCCAGGGATGGGGCAGGACTTTGCCCTGGCACACACTGAATTTACCATGCAAGAAACAGTTTATCGCCTTCTCCTCCCTCTACCTGGCTGTAAAATAGGTCCATGAGCAGGGAGCAGGTGGGTGCAGGCTCCCTTCTGCTGAGCTCTGCCTTGCCTCAGAGCAGCCCTTTCCGCAAAGGGCACGTGGGGACAAGGCATCAGGACAGGGCTCAGCAGACGAGCCCAGAGCCCCCCACACGTCTCGGGGTGCTGAGCCTGTGGTTCAAGGACAGACTCTGTTTGTAGGAGTGCCAGGATGGCAGCTCTCCCTGGTGATGGGATGCATTAATGAGTTATAGACAAACCACAGGCTATTTATCTCACAGACCAAAATCTAGGCTGTATTTGTTTTTCCCTAAGTTTCTCCAAAAGCCTGCACTAACTTCTGGATGACTTGGAGATCTGCAACTATTCCATTTAAAAGGCACTCCAAATACTGTTTTTATCTTTAAAAAAAAAAAAAAAATATCCCATCACACACCCCAGGACATTTGCTCTACTCCTTTTTTTAAGAACTCCCGATTTATATTCTTCAACTATTTCTTCAAACATTTCTGTAACTGCTGCTTTAGCTGCCTAATGTCAGCATGTAAATCATGAAGCCGAGAGAATGAAACAAATGAAAACCAATCACAGAACTTTGCATTCCCAAATTCTTGCCATTATAAATTTCCTGCCGCTGCCCCTGCAACTCTTGCTGTCAAGCACAATGAGGAGGGAAACATGTGCCTCCGCAGACTGCGGCCTGGCATGACATTATTGCAATCTTTATTATAGCCCCCTTTCCCTCAGAAAAATATAAGGACTGACCTTGCATTTCTTGCTCAATCAGGCGTCCTGCTGAGCCCAGTGGGCTCTTTCAGCTGCAGAGACTGCTGGATCCTTCCCCTAATTGGTTTCCTCCTTCTCGAACCTCAGCAGCATAAGGAGAAAAGGCCTATATTTCATAAGTGCCATGGTTTTATCCACCAATTTAGAGACAAAGAAGTGCAATTTATAGAGGGAACATTTAATGCCTGTTAATTAGAATCCCATCGAGAGGTCTCGAATTCGGCATCCTGAAAATTTACGGCGCAGTTTCACAACCACCACAAGCCCCGGGTCCAAGGGGTGGCCCTGGCCTCCCTCCCGCCGTGCTGGGAGGTCCCTGGTCCTCCTGCCATGCTGCTCTCGGGCACTGTGGGCAGCTGGGAGAGGATGGGATCCACCCAAAAGCTCATCTGGGGAAGGGAAAATTTTTTTCCAGTTGAATACGCTTCCCAAGGGAGCGGGGAGGGTGAGGCAGGAGATAGGAGTGGACCTTCCCTTTGAAAGCAGTAAGACACACAGAACGGAAGGGCTGGTGGGCCCCAGGTGGAGCTGGTCCCAGGGCAGCTGATTTCTGGGAATCTCCTGCTCTGCACTCCAGTGATGCAACAGAGCTTCTGAAGTTTTGGCTTCAATCTCAGGGGGTGGCGATGGAGGGAAATAAAGGTAAATTTTCTCAGAAAATTCGAATAATATTTTGCACTGCTGGGTGCAAACGTGTAGGTCAGAGTTCAGTTTGCTCTTTCGTGGAAACACTAAGGCCAAAGTGAATCTGCCGGCTCTTGGGACGAGGCAGGCACCTCTGAAGAAACAGCGCTTGTGTTCTGTAGCTCTGCAGCTGCGGGGGGGGGGAAAGCAGATAAAGACTTTCCTGCCCTCTAAACTCGCCGCACAGGTAGACCCTGAAAACCTGTTAGACCTTAGTGCCGGAGTGTGGCAGTCCTTTTTTGGCATCCAAATCTCTGAGGGGTTTGTCAGGCGACTGCTGATGGCTCGGCAGCAGCCTGGCTGAGAGGATGAGGCTTGAGGGGGTGTTGTCTTTTGGAATCTATTTTCCTTTGGCTTATCTTTCAGTCTCAGGAATTCAGGACCTTTAATCTATTTGAGATTAAAGTCCTTTACAAATCCCTTCTGGCCTTTTTTGGGAGTGAAGAAGTTACAGACACCCTACTGCACGTTCTCTGGTGCCTTTTTGCGTTGTCAAATGAGAAACAAGTCGATCTAATTGTTGTAAGCACTACAATAAATGAGACAACTGCTCTCAAAGTGCCTCGTAAAAACAATTAGCGTATTATCAGGTGAAAGCATTAACAAGAAAATTTAAGTTTTTACTTGTTTATGTATTCAAAATATGTTCTGAGTGCATCACCCTAATGTGCCAGGGAGGAAGAGCTATGAAATTACCAAAGCTTTCCCAGTTTGGCAACCTGAGCTCCGAATCTATCCATCTGATGTTGACTTCATGAAAAAGATTTTTTTGCATCTTCAGAAAACAAGAGAGTAAAAATACCTAAGCAGGTAGATTGGCCTCCCATGGAAACGACTGAAATTGCTGAAAATATTTCTGTTGACTTCCCTGGAGTTTGGATTAGCTCTTTAATGCTTCATTAACCATTATTTTTTTAACACAGTCGTTCTTGGGGAAAATTCTTGCTGTGATTCACTGGTTCTTTGCTCAACACCCTGGGCTGGTGATTGACACTGTGCCACTGTGCTGGGTTCCAGGGCTGAGCTGGGATGTGTCGAGAGAAATAACAGCACTGCAAGCGATGCCTCAGCACAACGCTGGCCGTCACGTGTCAGGCCCTGCCTACCTGCAATCCCCGTTACAAACCCAGAGGCCCAACCAGAGTTTGCACAATTAGCTCAGGTGGGCTTTGCACTTGCCAGCAGTGATTTACAAAGGAGCTGAAAACAGTCGGGGTGCTGATTTCTAAGTCTCAACAGATTTTGCTGGGAAAGTGACCAAACATGGGATCAGTTTTAAGTTTCCCGGCTTTATGCTGTTGTGTCATTTGCTTTAGAAGTTTGGGCACCTGGGGTGCTCAATCAGGACCACGAGGTTTTCTGTCCAGCATTACTTTTGTAGATCTGGCCTCAACTGTACTGCTCCAAGTTCTCGATGTCAGCAGCTACACTTTTTCATCCCTGTATCCCAGTGTTTTCAAGTTCTGTATCTCCAGCACACGTCAGAACAAGCGCCCAGTATTTGTTGACATTTTGTCTCCAGTTTTCCCATATTTTTGGATCTGATACCTGGCTACTTCACACCCGAGCACATGCATCCGTCCTGTTTTCTTTTAACCAGCCCTGTCGTTGCACAACTGTGTCCTGCCCCCTCTTGCATCACCACCAGGCCACAACAGAGGCTTGGAGAGACAAAGCACTTCAGAGAGCTGGGAGCCCTCTCAGTATCAGATAGTGCAGCGCTGAGATCCTGCACAGATAGGCAAGGCCAGACTTTCAAAGGTGCTGATCTGACTTGCATGTTTGTGACAGGTGTGGCCAAGCTACTGATAACCGCCAGCCTGAGATATTGCTTGCTCTGGCTGCGTCACCTTGACTGGCCCCCACCATTTCTGGTGTCTTGCTTATTTTCTCATGCATCTGTTGTCCTGCTCCATCCCACAACTCACAGCTCCCATCGTCTCCACCTTTCCCCGCCCAAAGGTCCATGCCAGAGGGAGTGTCTGATGATCCTCACCCACCGCAGCTCCAATTAACTGCCACACTCACCATGCCAAGAGTTATTTTACACCAGCAAATTTTAAGCCGTGTGTTAAATTAGGTCAGAATTTGTCTGCAGTGGTTTTGCCTCCAAAATGCGATACCACTTCTAAAGATGAGGAGAGGCTCATGTTTACACATGCATTGCCTGTGAGTGACTTTGGATTGTTTTTTAAGGAGAGGAAATCCACTGTTTTCCCACAGTTAAGGCACACAGTCTGTTTCATAGCAGAATTATTTTTCAAGGGTGTTCTTCCTTTTCCTATTTTACAACCTTTGATTGCACATCCAGAGCTTTGGCTTCCTCTCCAAGCAGCTGCCTTGCCAAGGCATTTGAATTGTGAGCTGGAATTTCCAGTGTTTGAAATTAGCATCTGGGCTAAAACCATTCACCAAAGTCTTTGGGTAGTAGATTTGTAAGAACTCTGAGCCGGGGATGAACATGAGTTGAAGTTCTGTGGGCAAGAGAGCTCTGAAGCTTATCCAGAAAATATTCGAAATGCTTGATGTTTTTTAAGGCAGCATTTAACTTTAATTGAACATTAATGGCTGTCAAGCAGCTGAGACTGAGTCCTTCAAGAATGACCAAAAAGTTCTTGTGGTTTGTTGTGTCAATAGGGATCATGGATTTTATAAATCTAATGGAGAAACTCCAGTCACATTCAGAGAGCTGAAGCAATTCTCTTGACTGTTTCAGTGAACACTTAAAATACCACTATTCCCCCCTGCCTTTTTTTAAGCACTCCCCCCACTCTCCCCCTTCCAGTTCCTCAGGTAATTAACTGGAAATGACCCAGTTGCAGCATTGTCAAAGGTCTAACACCCATCAAACCCAGGAAACTCAGACTCCTTGAATGTTCCCCTGCTTACCCCGTGCTGTTGTGCTTAAGGTATTACAGGGGGCTACAAAAAGTGCTTGATCAGATATACTGTACCATATGTTCCCAAATACCAGCACACAGCAGCATGACTTAGGGATAGGATTTCAGCCTTCATAATGAAGAGTCTTGCTTTTATGAGCTCGAGTCAGACCCTTAACGTTATTTTAACATAGATTTTGGTGTTTAATTATGTAATAAGATTTACTGCAGTCATCTAACAGATGTTGATTCAGGGTCAGTGTTTCTCATAAATTAGTTCTGAAAGGATTTGTTACTTATGGGTCAGCAGATAGGTCCAGAGTGCAAAGAAAAAGGGGAAAAACAATAAACACTGAGTTGAAGGGTTTCTTGGGATTCTTTCTTCAGTTACATATCCACATATTTTCATGATCTTAATGACTATAGCCACAGGAATGTTTGCTTTAACACTAAAGATGGCTCAGGCCAAAACCCTATATCCAAACATCTGCAAAGCATGGGAAAGTTCAAACTTTGGGGCTCTTTATTTTATGACCCTGGCTGTTAATTTTTCATTCTAACACGACACATTTTTGCTAGGGCTCAGCAGTGGGAATTGCTGTGAACTTTAGCAGCACCCCAAAAAGTTTCATCTCCATGTGCTTGTTGTCAGACCTTGTGTATAAAGGGCAGCTAAAGGCCAGTGTTGGTTGATGCAGTTGTCATCACACATGTACTGAAAAACTGCACCCACCTTCCCCTGGAAATTCAGCTTTCCCATGTCTTTGGAAGCAAATCATACTTGTGCATCCTACGGCTAACAGCTACAAATGAACCCACACAGCATTATATTCATTACTCTACAGTTGCGGTTAAAGGAGCGATTCCATGTTAAAGTATTTTTTCCTTCCCTGTATAATTTAGGTGCAGACAAATTCCTTTAAAACTGAAATCATGCTCTTTATGTCTCATTCTATTAGGAGTACTTTGGAGGAAAGGGATTGAGGCACATTCAAAATAGTGTTGGTCACAGGTCCAGGGCAGTTTTAGCCTGCCAACTCTTTTACAAACACTGGTGAATATTCACAATATTCCCCCACATCAGGGCATGAGACACTAACTGGTGTCCCTGAGATGTTTTACTAGAGGTGCAATAGAGACTGTTCAAGCTATAAAACCATTTGCTGAACTTAATCACCTTTGTCTTGGAAAGTTTAGAGGTTTCATACCTAAAAAACTCCTCTAAGATGAATCCCAGCCATGAGTAAGAGCTCTGAAGCATTTCCCTGAACAGCAATCACACAGTGGCAAACTGGACTCCTCACAGAAGGGATGTGAGAGAGGAGGAAGAGTCCATGGCCAGCGGCTGAAGCTCGGCCAGCAAAGCTGCTCTGAAGCTGCTCCATGCTTGGACACAGCCCCGTTCCCAGAGCCTCCCCACGCTCTGCCCCTGCCACGGGGGACACCCTGGCCAGTGCTGATCTTCGTTTGTACCATGCAGCGCTGTCAGTTTAGACAGCACTTTCCAGACTCGGGCTTGAAACTCCTCTTTTTCAGGAATAATTCCCTTTAAGTCAATGGATTTACACAATGGATTTGCTGCTGCCAGAAGAAAATCAGGCCTGTAGAAAGACACACATTCTTTGCCAAGGAAATCTCAGAGCTAACTACTTGAATTGTGCAGTCAAGCTGCAGAGAGGTCAAGTGGACAGACGACAGGACTGGGACATATAGGAAGTCCCTGGTTCAAACCTCAGCTCTTAAAATGTCATGCGTTGTGACCTTGGGCGAGTCAGTTCATCCCCTTATACCTCCGTTTCCCCCTTTTCCTTTGTCTGACTTGTCTATTTAATTTGGAATTTGTTCCAAGAAGGGTGCTTTGCCTCATGTGTCGGGCTGGGGCACTGACACCTCGCTTCCCCCTTGCTGGAGGACTGGCTTGAAGTCTTTGTTTCCTCCCAGAGCTGACCCCCTGCTTCCGTGTCCACAAGCAGGGTTACACGAGACCATCAGCTGTCCATCAGGGGACAGGCAGAGCTGTCACCCTGCGGGTAACACACATCCAACCACCAGCCTGGGAGGATCTGGCACTTGTTATTTCACAGTCAGGGTTGGGAGGTGGAAGAAGGTCCTCACTTTGAACATGTGCTTCACAGCCCTGATCACTAAAGATCCTTTAAAATGAAAGCTTTGACCCCACGGAGCGGAGCCGTGGGCTTGTGATGAGTTCAGCTGGCACCAAATGTGGGTCACTGGCACGAAAAGCCTGCAGGGCTGGAATTTGTATCTATAACGTGTGGGTATGTGTGGGTGTTTGTGTGACTGTCAGAAGCAGAGCCAGGCCAAGAACCAGCACTCCTGAAAAGCCCCATCTGTTTGTCTCAGCTCCTTCCCACAGCGGCTCAGTCGTTATCGGTGGCAAATGTCCAGAGTCACTTGTCAAGCACAAAGCTGCCAAAAATCATTAAAACACAATGGCCCCCTGTGCCAGCCAGCTGTGAAACTGTTCCAAAGGGAGCCTGATAAACACATATATGCTTATAATAGCCCAGATAGGGGCAGGTATTTCCTATGTGCTTTAATGAACTGGGCAACTCGTGAGATGCTGCAATCAGATATTCCTGCCCTTTTCTGTTGTGGCAACTCGCGAGCGTGTTTGCTGGCGAGGGGAAAGGGAACAAAGCAGGTGGCTAATGGGCTGTTTTTCTGTTTCAGTGGAGCATGACAGAGAGTTTCACCATCAGCGCTGCCACTACCGAGAGTTCAGGTTTGATCTCTCCCGAATCCCAGAGGGGGAAGCGGTGACGGCGGCCGAGTTCAGGATATACAAGGATTACATCCGCGAGCGCTTCGACAACGAAACCTTCCAGATCAGCGTCTACCAGGTCCTGCAGGAGCACCCGGGGAGGTGAGTGACCCGCAGGGACACCCTGGGGAAAGCGCAAGCGCAGTTTGTGCCTCCAGGGAGTTACCTGCAGTGCTTTTAGAAGCCTTGGTGCCATCAGCAGGGGTGGCTGGGTTTGGCATCGCGGCTGTGCGGGAATCTGAGCCCGTGCTGCTGCAGGCACACAGCTCCTGTGTCTGGTGACACGGGAGAGGTGCCCTGGGAGCATCCCCGGGCCCCAGGGAGCATCCCCAGCGCTCCTGCTCTGGCCTCTGGGAGCGCTCAGTAGCCTGGCCATGAGCTAGAAAAACAGTCCCAAACCAGGATTATTTCAAGATTTCTGGAACTACTGCTCCCTTCCTCCTGCCTCTGATGGATCCTGAGGTGGCAAATGCTTCCTTTGGAATTGTAGCTTAATTACTAGCCCTTATTATCAAAGGCATTCGAGCTCCCTAATTAACAAAGACAGATGACACCATGCTTTTTATATTGACTGATTGTTTTGCATGTGCAAAACTACAAGATGAGCTATTAAATCCATTCCAAGCAATTATTAATGTATGCCAAGCTCCCTGACAAATCCTCCAGGGAACTTGAATAAGAACATATGTTCAATTTTCTCATCTGGTTTTAGTTCTAATTAATCAGCAATCCCAAACCACTTATCAAAGGCACTTAGTTTCATTTGCACATATTTCTTTTACATACAAATCCTACCAAAAGTGAGATTGCATTTATTTATGTGAAAAGTATTTACGGTCACATTCTAGTCAGAAGTTATTCTTTAGGACTACTAAATACAGGCTAATAATACTACAGTCCTAATTTAGGTTTATGAAAAGAGAAACACTAGGGATTTAAAAAGTGAAAAGTCCAAAATGGTAAGAAAAAAGTGTAATCAGGGCTCTGGCTTTATAGTTTCATAAGAGCTAATAAAAATGCAGAAAAAATTGAAATATGTCAGGAAACCATGTCAACTTTTTCATGGTGAGAATTTCTACCGGCTTTGCTGTATGGTAAAAATACTTAACCACTGGCATGTTTTCTTCTACATCTGAAATTCTAATTTTATAGAAATAACGGTTCCCCTGGCATTTCTAACAATGCAACTATTTGCAATGTTTGGGGACTGTGCTAAAATTAATCTATTTTCATCAAACAGTGATAGCTCAAACTCTGCCAGAACTGTGCACGGGACCCATTAGCTGTCCTGCTAACCACAAGCATTTCAGTTTATTCCCTCTTAGGCCCATCCAGAGGCAGCAGCCTCCCTTTGCTGTATTTCTTGAGGAGATTATTTAGGTACAAGCCTGCAGGGATGCCTTTCACTCTCGGGAAGAGCAGGAACAGGAGATGTGTTGGCAGAGGAAGAGGCACTAACCTGTGTGCCAGGGCACCGGGGAATTGCCAGAAACCTGCTCTTGAGTAAATGACCTTCCTCATCTGATGCCAGGGAAGTTCTCCCTCAGATCCTGATGAGTGAGGTGGCCACTGGGAATCTTGCAGGCAGAGTCAGAACGAGATCTGATATCCTAATTTTACAATGGCGCATCCACAGGTTTGCTACAACTTTGTTTAGAGAGGATGGCAAGGCGCAGCTGGGGATAGTTGTGTGGGGAGCAGCAAATGTTCCTTCAAACTGTCTCCCCAACTGATTCCTCTTCCTAAAGGGGGAAAAAAGTCTGTGCAAAGGGCAGGCATGTACATGAACCATTGTCTGGAAGAGGTGAGGAATCTTGCTAATTATACAGATGTTCCAGCCACAAGATTAGATGCAATTTTACTGCATCACATTCACCACAGGAACACTGTTTTTAATGAGTGTTCATGCATATTCCCCTTTTGCATACATTTTGGCACAGACTGCCGTGAATTTTGAACAGTCTGTCCTGAAAAAATATTCCTGTCGGTTTGGATTGACCAAAGGTAAAAATATTGTCGCTAACATTTGTAAAAATATTTGCTCTTTTTCTGCATTTTTCCACTGACATTTTCCACCCGGCTCTGTCACGGCCCAGCCATCCAAGTCAGTGTGTCATTGGGCAAGTGGAGAAAGAAAACAAACTCTCTCCAGTGCTGATCAAAAAACACCCATTCACTTTGATGCTTCCTTGGCTGTTTGTCTCATCCTGAGCCACTGGAAAGTCAGCCCCATCTGACGTTGTTAGCAACAAGAGCAAAACAAAGCCAAACCCTCCGCCCCACGCAGGCAGGGAAACCTCTGCTGCCTTTGGGTTTCCTTCTCCTGGAGCCGACACGAGAGCTCTGCTGCAATTGCCTTTTGAGACCTGACACACGCGGGCTTCTCCAGGCTGGTGCTGCTCCTGCTCCTGGGCCGTGCCCACGGCACAGCAGCTCCTGCCAGGCTCCCGGGGCAGCTCAGCATCATCTCCTGCACAGCAGGGAACAGGACAACTTCCAGAGCCACTGAACAGCACAGGGCAAGCTGGAAAGCCCAGGCTGAGGGTGATTGGAGAGATTTTCCTCTGAGGAGATAAGGGGATATGCTGGAGGCGGGATTTTCAGTTGAACCACAGATGAGCCTCCAGTTTGGAGGGTGTGATGGTGCCCTCAGTTCACATAAACCAGAGGTATGAGCACTTCAAGGTAATGAGTACACGAGTTCAGACAGGTTGGAGGTATCTAAGCAGCAACATCTCTGGTCTGCACTTCGTTGTCAGTCAAAAACACAGGCTTAGGTGTTTCCAGAGCAAGAGCTGCACCCCCAGCAGAGTGTTCCTGAAATCCTGCCCCTCAACAGCACAAATGTTTGAAGGGTAGAAGCTCTGCGCCATCCACCTGCTCAACCTAACAACCCTGGCAGGAAAAATGAGAGCCCAGTCCTGTCCTTTGCAGCAGATGAGATGCCACTTGGACTTTGACAGTAGAAATTACATCTCTGTTGGACTGAAGATATTATTACAGGTGTTTGTAGGAAGTCAGGCAAAATGATCAAATATTCTTTCTGACTTTTCCAAATCTCTCATTGCAAGGCAATTAGCAACGTCTCCTTCATAGAAAGGAATGCACTGCATTCCTCAGGCACAAAGCATCAGTTATTCACTTTAGGCAAACAAGTACATTCATGAACAAAAATGTCCCAAATATCATAAACACTGCAAACAGCTGATGTTTCGACTGGTGTAACATGTCTCAAAGCTTTCGAGTGCATAGCTCAAAGTCCAGTGACTCATGTCCAGCTTCTGCTTGGGCTTCATGGCTCACTCACCAACAGCCTGGGAATGGGACCGGCACGAGAAGGGTGAGAGCAGCAGGACACCCCGTCCATGTTTGTGGTGACAAACCCTTCTCAGTGGGAGCTGAAGGTGGCCATTGGGGTGCCAGGTGCTGCTCAAGTCTCCCTCCTGGAAAAGGAGGGAAAACAAAGCAGAACCCAGTGCTCAGCCAGGACATTACCCTCAGTTTATTAACCTGAAGCTGCAGGAAAAATGCAGACTGTAGAGCTGCCCTAAACCTCAGAGCTTGATCCTGCCCTTCTGTCCGCACCTTTTGAAGCTGAAATACCTCATCCCAGAGTTACATCTCCTATTTCGTTGGACCCAGCACTTGCACTGCAGAGTGAATCCCAATCCCTTTGAAGTCGATGGGAGTTTTGTTACTGGAGAGAATAAAACCAGGTACTTGACCAGCCTTTGGTAATTGAAATGTAGTTGTTACATGTTCACTTTGTGGCCATTATGGATTTCACAGGCTTCAAAGGCAGTGATTTGAATGCTCATGTTACCAGCCCTACAGAAAAATCAGATCTTGCAGGATGCATTCCTGGCTTTGACTTGCAGCTGGAACGCTTTAGCCTGAGCTTCAAACTACACCACTGCTGCACCAGATCAAACCTGAGCCCTTCTCCAGAGCCCTTTCTGCTGTTCACTGGAGTCTGGTTCCATGTTGTGGGTTGAAACATGTAATTCTAGTAACTCAGAAAGGCTTAGGCCCACCCAACCCATAAAGCAGATGTGCCTTCTTTTTGGAGCTTTTTAAAGAACGAGTGTGATCATTCTGGGGATGGTGCAGCACAGCACAGTTTGTTTCAATGCTGTGCCCAGCACCAGAACAGTATCTGCAAATAACGACAATAATTTTGGTGACTTATCTGCAAGTCCGTCGATAACTGCGTTCATCTCTCAGCAAACAGCAAGGCAACTTAAGCATAGAAATCCTGCAGCTCTCCAACAACAGAGCCGCACCTGGCTATCTCCTTCCAACCGTTCCTAAATGCCACGGCAGGCTGCAAAACCTCTGACAAATCTTGAACTTAGCAAGGCACAACCCTTCCCAGGCGCTTGAGGAGCTGCAGGAGGCATTTTGCACACCCCAGTGGGCTCTTGCTGGGGTAAGTGGTGCACTAATGAACAGCCCTTCAATGCTGAACAGAAACAGCTGTACATAAAGTGTCAGAGATATGGCTATAACCTCATTTCTCTCAGCACTGTTCTTACAAGAGGCTTCATGTTTAGGGAACGTGTCCCATCTCAGTAACAAACTCCCATTGCCACTTCTAATCAGCCTTTGAGACCCGGATTTTGCCCTTCCCCAACACTGTGCAGGAAAGGCAACACGGCTGCTAGCAGCACACAAAACAGAATCAAGGATCTGCTGAAATTTTAAAGCGAGTTTAACTTTTCCCTAGATTCGACAGGATTTACAGAGATCAGTTTCACTACCGGCACAGCCAGTTTTCAGACCAATCCTTGGAAAACACCTCCAGCAAACTGTATTCCTGCTGTGGACATCCCTTCACCTGGCAGAGCCCCTGGGCTGTGTTTGGCTGGTGGCTCCTGCCTGGGGGCATGGGGAAGGTTTTTATCAGTGGGGAGGGAGAGGGAAGGATAAGCAGGGGATCCCAGGCCCAGGGCAGGGAAGGTGTGGGAGGAGGGCTGCATCAGGTCTGTGTACAGAGGGTGTTGCAAACGTGCCAGGGAGAGGCCCAGGGAGATCCTGGGGCCCTCTCAAAGTAGGAGAGTCTGAAAAATATTTTCCTAAGCTTGTCTTTGGACAGCTGCAGCTGACTTTAAGCAATGACACCAAGCAAACTGGAATCTGGATACGGCAGGTTTTTAATCCAAACAGATGTCTTCTAACCCCACATCTCCTCTCACCCTCCCAAGATGCCTTCTTGCCTTCTCCTCTCTCCACCTGCTCCAACCTGGATGTCAATAGCCCCCTTCCCTCCATGCCAGCTCCGTCCTTGGGCTGCCTGTGGAAAACTTGCACCGTGCCTGTGACCCAAGCAGCCCCTCTAGGGTTAGAATGTGAGCCAAGGGGAGAAGATTGTGCTCCTGGCTCCTTACGTGCTGAATCGATAAGAATTCAACATATCCATGCCTCAAGTGTTTGCTGCTTCAAAGCAGAAGCAGGAGGGTTAACCCACATTTGTAAAGCCCTGCTCAAAGGCTGTTGCAAGGTGTCACTGTATGGTTACTGTTTAAAACACGATAGGTTTGTCATTCCTGCAAGGAGCAGGTAGGGATCAGGGCAGCACAGCTGCCAGGGGTGCTCTTGGGGCTGGGGGATTACCTGATGCAGGCAGGGGCCACGACAGGGCCAGGTGAGCCAGGGCTCTGGCGCTGCTCCCAGGTCTGGTCACGGAAATCACCTTGTCTTGCAGTGTAATGGAAATTGCCAAGAGTCACCTTCACTGCTGCTGCCTGTCTTTTTCCCCATTTATTTTTATCCCACTTGGAAGTGCTCATTAGTGTTTACTACCACTTGTCAACCAGCAGCTTGAAATAACAGGGCTGTCGAGGGGGATGGGGGCAGTGAGTGAAGAAAACAGACATAAAAGGAGGCACTGTTTGGCAAGAGGATGGTCCTAAAATAGTGTAGACCTTACAGCATTATGGTCTATAAATGCAGAGTTTCAGCTTCCGTTCGCTTGCTAATGCAGAATTTCTCTCTCTCATGTTTTCACTGAGTGTCTCTCTCTCTCTCTTGTCCATGCTCTCCTCATGTCCCGGCTCATCACGGCAACTGACTGGGGCAGATGCTGCACTTCTCATTCTTGGAGATGTTTCCAATGTTTATGGTTTCAAACCAAACTGCATGCTGAAGACTGAAAAAGCACTCCAGCAAAAGGCAAAGAAGCCATACATGCTATTTTCATGATGCCATACATGCATATTTTCATGAAGTTTCATGGTCATTAATCCTTTCTCTTATTTTAGAATTATCATGGTGCCACATGGTAACACTCTTCCTTACAATTTCCTTTCAGAATACGCTTCCCGGCCTTTTCTGTGCTTGTGTTCTCTTATTTCTGTGCTCATCCCCACAATCCTCACTTCTTCCAGGCCTTTTCTCTTTCGCTAAATATTTGTGATCCCTTTCCTCAGCACCATCAGCCCTTTGGCAGTTCAGCCCTTCCACCTCCATAGCTCCAGCTGCTTCCCAGACACGATCTCACATGCATCCTGCGCAGCCACCCTCACGCTGCAATGCTTGTTACTCAGCCCTGAGTCCAGAAAACAAGTTTGCTAAGGAAGTTTCACAGACCACACAGCAGTTACGTGACCTGTAGACAAATATTTGGGAGTGCTTTCTAACGGGAGGTGACTCTCCTGTCTGGCATCCAGTGCCAGACACTACCAGAGACATCAGCAGGCAAGTGCCAACCTCCTGTCCTCATCTCAGGCTCCGCTGAGAGCCTGATGCTTGAGAAAACGAGCAGAAAGCCCCAATTTTATCATTGCTAAAAGCTCTGACACTCCCACTGATGTCAGTTCTTTGAACGCCGAGCCATTTTGATGTGGTCTCAACAAAACATTCTTGTGGTCTGGATCCAGACTTGGTAATTTATGTAACTCTAATCTAGACATTAACATTTCCATGTCCCAGCTTAATTTTTTTGTAAAAGGAGGTTCGTGTGCCTTTCCTATCTCTTGCTCTGGTAAAAGGCTCGGGACAGTTTCTTGCATGCACTGAAGTTCTGAAATGAAGGGACTGAATGCAGGGCCAAGAAACCAAAGGGCTTTTTTGCCCCCTTGTTGCAGGGCCATCATTCACGTGGCTCCAAGAACACGCTCTGGGAGGACACAGTTGGCAGGTGAGGTACAGGAGTGAGATGTGCACTAGAGACCTTTTGTCTTTGTGCTCAGATCATTATCTCACAGCTGAAACCCAAACATCAGTTAGACTCAACCAGCCCTATCTTCTGTGAGAAGCCATTAGATGGGAGCCCTCAGAGCAAACGTTGTTTAAGTCTTAACAGAATAACATTTCTTTGCTGTGTTTACTGTGTCTTGTCCAACAAGGATATCTCGAGGGCTGGCTGTCTATTAGCTGGTGATTTAATGCTGTTTGCCCTGTCTTTGGAGAGCAGGACATTCCACTTGAAGGAGGTTTCTCTTTTTGAAAAGAACAAGAGGTTTCTTTTCTTCAGAACAGGAGCCACAATCTCAGGAGCCTCTGCCTGCAGCACCAGCGAGGTTTTGAATCACATCCTTGGCCACTGCTGGTGGGCCAGAGCGGAAAGCGCCAATCCAGGAGTGCTTGAATTCCTCCAAAAAGCATCTGACACGGGGCTTTTTTGGGGTCCAAATGTTCCAAGTGTGTGTGGGAAGGACATTTCCCCTTCGTGGGTCCCTTTGATCTCTCTCACTTTGGGCTTCCCTCTCCAGGCCTATTGTTTGCACATTGCTGTAACTACAGGAAAAAAAAAGCATTATACAATTTCCCAGTCTGACTCACCCTGGTACTTGATGCCTCATGTTGTCTGGTTACCCCGATTGCATCATGTCAGCATGGGAAGCTTAAAGGCTGGTTTTTCTGAGTAATAATACTGCAGTTGAGCAGTAGCTGAAAACAAAAAATTATCATTATTGCTACTATCATCAACCTGCAAACTGCAAGGGGGGACAACCAAGCAAGCCAAGTCCCTGTGAACTGAACCTGGTGTGAATCATGAGTTCCAGTCAGGGGCCACGCTTCAATAATAAAGTATGTGAATATAAAAACACTTTACTCCTGGAGACTTGGCCTCAGCCACTGGAAGGGGCCAATCCATGCTGCTGCCTTGTCCCTGGCTCCTCTGGGATGTGTTTGGTTCAGTGTGTTGTAAACAGGGAAGGGTGGGAGGTGTTCTGCGCTGTGGGAATGGGGCCACTGCTCCTGGGTGGGGATGAAACCCCAGCGAGTTTGTCCCTGGTTAGAGTTCAGGCATCTTGCATTCCTGTGACTAATTTGAGAGGGGTTATCTGCTCTGTTGAACTCCAGTCTTCCTGGGAGCGCTCAGCAAAGCTGACTGCATCTCCCAACACCTGGATTGAGCCTCTGCGTTGCTGCACCACGGCCCCCTCCTGAGCCACCCGCTTTGGCTGCCCAACATCCATGGAAATCCTCCCACAGGATCCCCTCTGCCTTAGCCACGAAGCGTTTCAGCAAGTCCAGTTCTATAGGGCTTCTTCCACAAACCAGGGCTTTGCTTAAAAGGAAGCATTAATTGCACCCTCAGCAGCACCAGCTGCATATTCAGCCATGGGGTACATCCAAATCTACTCTGCTTTAGGGAGGAAACAGAATCCTCCTCTTGCACACCCTGCGCCCTGTGCTCACTTGCTCTGCAGGAAGCAGAGGTTTAATTTCAGAAGTTTAATTTCATTTAAGCCAGCACAGAGTGAGAGGTGGGTGGTGACATCCCTAAGATCACAGAATAAAGCCATCATCTCTTACACACTCTGGCCCACGAGAGCTGAAAGGAAAGATAGACAGTAAAAGCATTGCAAAAACCCCTTCCATTCCTGTTTTGTGTGGGACAAAAGCTTCTAATTTCTTGGTAGCTCACAGGGAAAAGAATCACTAAAAGCTGTGAGTCAAAAACTTTTATGCCAACAGCTCTTCTCAGATTCATTTCTGATCACTTGATGTTTTGTGCAAACAAGAGGCACTGCGTAAGCTAAGGTAAATACATGTATTTGCACTGACAAATCCATAGTGACAAAATTCATAAGGCCTTCTTCAAGCTTTGAGGATGTGATTAAAGGGTTTTTCAAGGATAGTTCTTCATTCAAAAGGATATAATTACACCTGAAGAAGTTATCATGTTTGCTCACTGTAGGTACAAAAGCAGCTCTTACAGGGCTTGTCTAGACACTTCCACCATCTGCCTTTGTTCTTTTAAAGTAATTTTCTATAAAAGAACTGCACTACTATCCGTTTTTAAATCTGAGTTTTGTCTCCTTTTGTGATAAGAGAAGATTCCTTCCTTTACAGAACCTGTGTTTTCTCAAATTTTAATTTTTCAGAAATTTGCCAGGAAGCGTCCTGTAAATCTGAAATAATTCCACCTTTTTCAGAAGACCAGAATCTCTCTATTTAGGCTCTTTTTCATTTTCTGATATTATTTCTTCAGCTAATGTATCCCAGTAGAGGCCTTTAAAAAATACCCCAAGCAATGAATCGAAAAAAGATTGTGGCCCACAGTAGTGCAGACGTGTGACTGTGCAGAGGGTTGTTGCCTCAGTTGTCTGTAACCTCAGATGAGCAAATTAAAAAAAAAAACGATTACATATGTTAATATATGCACACCAGTGCTCCAGCTGGCCTGCACCAACGCTACAATTACGCATAAAAGTCAGGAAATTATGTGTGGAAAGGCTAATGAGCAGCATTGTCTGCCCAATTACCAGGTTTGCATATGCAAACAGTAATTCTGCAGATCTGTGCCTGGCGAGGTTTTTGGAAGTTTCATCAGGAGCTCAAGGTTAACAGGAACAGCAAAGTAACCCCGAAGCACCTCAACTCTACTTCAACCCATCCTCCCTTTTCTGAAGAGAAGAGAAGCTTCATCTGAGGGTGATTAGAGGGGAGCACACACCAGCCCAGCTCCGCCCATCGCTGAAATCCCAACCCTGTGCGCTGCCTAAAGGATGTCTGTAGAGAACCCAGTGGAAATCCTGGGTAACTGGGAATTCTGCTTTTTTTCAGGGATTCAGATTTGTTCCTGCTCGACTCCAGAACGATCTGGGCTGCAGAGGAGGGGTGGCTGGTGTTTGACATCACGGCCACCAGTAACCACTGGGTGGTGAATCCCCAACACAACCTTGGCCTGCAGCTCTCCGTGGAAGGAGTTGATGGTGAGTGTCACACAGCAGCAGCAGCCAGGGAGTCTCTGTTTCAGGTACATGATTCCCAGCCAGGGGAAGCCCTAAGCATTCAGCACTCTTTCCTTTGAATAAGATTTCTTAAGCTTGTTTTCCCTGGTTTTGCCTAAGATGGAAATAAAAATAATGATAATAGGAGAAGAGCCCATAGACATACAGGGGATTAAGGATGTACTCAGAGGCTGTAGCAGACTGGTGAGGTGCCTGCAGTGATTCCAGAATTAGCTGAGCACAGGTCCCCATCAAATAATATATACACTGCTGGCTAATTTGCAGATAATACACACGAGGCAAGGAAAGAGGGATAAACTTTGCTGTGTGCAAAAAGACACAACTGAGTGATGTGGGGAGCTGCTGTCCATTGGCACAGAAGTCCTTTCCAATTCAGAAGACAGCTAGGAGCCATTTGAATTTCCTTTGTGTCGGTAAAAATGGTTGGCAAAGTCACACCTGGCCTGGACCCCGTGGTCTGCAGTGCGTAGTACAAACCTGTGAGGTTTGGGAATGGCTGGGAGGACCTGGCTCTGAAACATCTCCAGAAAGGAATCAGGCAGGGAGTTTTCCTAATCAGAGCTTAGCTAGAAACTCATGCTGCTTTGTCTCAAAACAAAGACTCCTGATGCTCACTTGGAGATTTGTGCAAACATCCTGGGTTTTCTGGGGGTTCCCAGCAGCTGAGACCATCTGGAACAGCCTGGCTGTTCCACAGGAGGGGTTTAAGCAAAAGCCGCCTTGAAACTACTATAAATATTCTGAATGTAGTTATCTAAGGACATGCTTTCATTCTCCAGATATGCATCTGTGACATCACTTGCTCTTGGTTTTCATGCAACACTTGCACATTTCCGGTAAGCAGCATTTTGCATAAACACTCTGCAAAGCAGTTTTGGAACAGGAAACCCACAGAGTCATTTACATGCAAGGGAGATTTAACTCTTGTGTGAGACCTGCGCACAGAGGTGCAGGTTTGTTTTAACCTGCCCTTTCTGAGGGATCAGTGAAAGCAGAAACCCAAACACGGATACAAAGAAGAAGATTCACCATGGAAGTTACTAGTCCCCACCCCAAAACCAGACACCTTTTGCCATCTTTGTACAAAGATTCAAATTCAACTTGATTTACAAGTTAATCTTAACTCTTAAAGGACAGCCAGGATAAGTTTAACCCCCACTTGCCTTTGTTTTTAGTTTCCAGTTTGCCTCCTAAATTAAATACTTGGGAGTAGAGAAGCTGTGTCCTTGATCATGGCACTTTTGTTCAATTGTGGTTCAAATACAGAAAACTCATCAAGACCCAGCCCAGGGTCCACAGCAAAGCGATAGCTGGAAGGAGGCTGAGTATCTCTAAGCACTATGGATACTGCAGGCTCACACTCTTCTGCTGATAAAGCCTTATCTCTCTGTCCTCCCCCAGCCTCACCTCGTGATTTTACAGCAAAAGTCACTCCTGGTTTCCAGCATAAGTCAGAAAAGACAGCTGACTTATAAATGTGTTACAGATTTCAATGGAGGCTTTTCAGGATCCTAAAACCAGGGAAGTGCTGCAGTTTCGCACACATTTAGGGTCAGTCTGTCTGCTCTGCTGCACCAGTTAGAGGTGGACCCTCACAAACATACAACCAGAGTTGTATCATATCACAGACAGAGTTTTCAAAGATGTGAACAAGCTCAGCTGGGTTTCACAGGAGTGCTTAAAGAAGTCATATTCCTAATTTTCATTGGCTCAGCTAACAGATGAGAATCCACTCATCACTGGGAATTTCTTGATTTCACCCTTTTGCAAAGTAACTTGCTGCTTTCTCCAACTGGATTAACAAAATGCTTTGATCAGCCTGTCATTAAAAGTTAGAAATCCAACTGCAGTGCTTAAAAAGTAAATACCGAGACACAGGGACTGATTGTCTGCTTGTCTGCTGTAACCAATTTCCCTGGCAGCAGACCTTCGCACTCACATTTTTCCACCATACACAGATTTTTCATTCTGCTTGGAATGGCAAGGACGTGTCCTTCCTTGCTCCCCAGGTTTCATTTTGGATTTAGACCAACTGTGTGCACGAACAGCTGCTTTTACACCTGAACTTCATATGAAAATCATATGCTGTAAGCACAGCAGGATTTTGTTGCAACACTATGTGCCTGGGCAATCCTCAAGGCTTTAAACGAAGTAGAAAAGCAAAATAAATCACCCCCAACCTTTCTTTGCATCTGCCGTTACATGATCTGTAATCATGAAGCAAATACCATTTATTAAAAAAAAAAAATTATTCAAAATAAGTGGACTGAGAGCCCTTTGCCTGCTCTTCCTGGCCACGCTGCCTTGCAGGGCTTCTCCAGGAAAGTGTCAGCTGTCCTTTGGTCCATTTGATTTGTGGTTGACAAGGCCCAGCTCTGTCTTTAGCAAAAGGATCAAAAAGCCGTTAACATAACTTGGATGTAGCAGCAGCACTCAGTACCTTGGGACAGGATAATCCTGGATATCACCTCTGCATTTCACAGCAGCACCCCAACATCCTTGGACAGCAACAGGGAGAAATTAAATTTCCCACTGCCAGCCTCTCCTTGTCTTTTTTTTCGTAAATAATTGATTTAATTCTGCAGAGAAACCAGCTAATTGTCTTTTACCAAAAATCAAATTATTGTAAAGCCCAAGATGAAGGACACGTGGATGATAATCAAAGTTTTGCAACAAAGTTATCGGGTATGGTGGTGGCAAGATGCAGCAATAAGCAAAATGTCTCTAAACATTTGTTTCTCTCAGCTAAGGCATATCTGGAACATTGTCAGCATTTCATACAAGGCATTTTTATTTTAAGCTAATAACCTTCCAGTGGGAATTTAGTGTTCCTATGGGCTGAGTTTTATAGTTCCTTTTATAGGATCACTTCAAATTATAGGTTGGTGAACTTAAAGAAACCCCTCTAAAGAATGCAGGAAAAGTTAATGCTAAGCGGATTTGGGGTAAAATAATTATATGTAGGACTATTTTCTGTAACTTTTACATGCAGATGTAAAATGAAGTTAGCTGTGCTGGGCTGCTCTGCTCCGAAGCAGCTTTGCCCATTAAGTCCAGGTCCTTGGTGGATCAATGCCATGCCCAGCAGTGACCCTCCCCAGCCAGCAGCTCTGCCCTGGGCTCTCCCGCCTGCTGCCAAAGCTGCTGCAGCCTCTCACCACTTCTGCTGTGTTTGAAGGACAAAGCATCAACCCCAAGCTGGCGGGGCTGATCGGGAGGCACGGCCCGCAGAACAAGCAGCCCTTCACCGTCGCCTTCTTCAAAGCCACCGAGGTGCATCTGCGCAGCATCCGCTCCACGGGAGGGAAGCAGAGGAGCCAGAACCGATCCAAAACACCAAAGAACCAGGAAGCTTTCCGGGTGTCCAACATTGCAGGTACAGCACAGCTGGCTGACTCCATTTCTGGGTGTGGGAGCAGGTTCTCCCACATTATCTGTTTGTTGTCCCTTCGGTCCACCACTGGTTTGAAACCATGTGGGATTAGGGGTTATTCCAAATGTGTCAGATTCCAATATCCAAAAGAATGTTTCTTTGGAGCAATGTTGAATTGAGGGATTTCTTAATCCAAATTAAAAATAAAAAAACCTCAAGCATCTCACCAGAAAAACTCCTTTGCTCCCATATGAAATAAATTCTCATTTTGAAACAGAAGATCATTACATTAAAGCAATGAGCGAGTGATCAGTGGATCTGAATCCAAACACTGTCCATTTTCAGGATTTGTGATTTTAAGTTTAGTCCCCAAATAATGTAGTAGTCCCAGAATTCTTGTACAGAAGAGGAAAACCCATTCATTCTCAGGATAACTGCGGGTATTCTGGGGGGAGCTGTGCTTCCTAATTTGGAAGAAAACTCCATCGGGCATTTGAAATAGAAATGTGGCTTAATTATGTGGTACCTCAGAGTAACGGGCCCTTGGTGACGGCCCCAGCAGGAGCCACAGCTCAGGGCTGGCTCTGCCGAGGCAGCGGCAAATTCCAGCTGTTTCTGGGAGCTCCTCACTGAGTGGAAGGAGAGCTTGTGAGAGGCAGAAGGAAAAGGAAAACAGAGCTTCCAATCATATTTTCATAGAATTATTAAGGTTGAAAAGGACCTCAAAGATCATAAAGTCCAGTCTTTGGCCAATCCCCACCTTCTCACTCAGCCCAGAGCACTGAGAGCCACATCCAGTATCTTGAACACCTCTGGGGCTGGGAACTCCTCCACCTCCCTGGCAGCTCCTTCCAATGCCTGCCCACCCTTTCAGTGAAGAAATTCTTCCTGAATCATTCCTTCTACTTGGGCCTTCAGCTCAGGCTCCATGACCGGGATAGACACAACTTCAAAACTGTGCTGATTCTCCTTTTATGCATAGGCAATGATCAGTGAGATCTACGTGCTGCTATTAGGAGGTCAGAGGAAGCCCAGCCAAAAAAAAAAAAAAGTATAAAAAACTACTTTCCCAGGCCTTTTTTAGCTTTGCACAAAAAAACTAGAAGGACATGTCATATATGTTGAACCCAGCCATTATTTTATGACTGAAATAGTTAAAAAAATAAAAATCCATGAGTGCAGCAGATGAGCAGCGATGCCTCACTCCCTGAGGGCTGTGGGTGCTGGGGCAGCCCGAGCTCATGGCCACCATTGTCCCCTCACAGAGAACAGCAGCAGTGACCAGCGGCAGGCCTGCAAGAAACACGAGCTCTACGTCAGCTTCAGGGACCTGGGGTGGCAGGTAAGGGCTGGGCGGGACAGGAGTGCCTTGGGGCATCACTGATCTGCAACAGGGAGATCAAGCCGCTGACTGCATTTTTTGTTTTAAATCCTGAGGGGAAAAATGCTGTATACTGCCTTTAGCATGCTGAGGTGCTTCTGCTAGGTTGGGAATGTAAATATTTAGCGTGAGATTGGCTGGAAGTTCAGCACACTCGGATCCCTCTGAGGAGCTGTGGCCCTGCCTGTCCTCTGGCAGCGCTGAAGGCACACACGGCTCTCCGTTTACATCTGCCCGTTCTTTTAGACCTGGTTGAAGTGATCCTTGTGGACAGCCTTGTGGGCGCTGCTGAATGGATAAACAGCTAAACCCAGATGTTCAGCTCCTCTGTGGGCACACTGGCAGTGTGGGATGTGTCCCTCCAGGAAGAGCACGCACTTCAGGGGCCTGTAAGAGAGCTTTAGAAAGATCAGGGGGCCAGATTTTTATTTTGCAGGCCACAGTAACTGTGCGTGGATGTATGAATGGATAGATTCATGTGCTGGTTGTTTTCTTGTTTCACTGGATTTCTGTCTTCCTCCACAATCTAATGGCTTCCATTTAATCAAGGACTGGATCATCGCTCCGGAGGGCTACGCTGCCTATTACTGTGAAGGAGAATGTGCTTTCCCACTGAATTCCTACATGAATGCTACAAATCATGCCATTGTACAGACACTGGTAGGTGCACCCACCTCCTAATCCACTGCTACATCTGACAGGTGCCACTCAGAAATAAAATTATACACAAAAGGTGTCCAAGCTAGGAAAGGCAGGGAGGTCTGCATTAGTGTGGCCGAGTGGCCTGAATGAGTAGCTGGCTGGAAATGATCCTGTCTTTGCTGACAGGATCTGTCTGGTTTGAAAGGGCCCTGTGATAGGCAGGGTCATGGGGGTTTTGTCCCATTGCATGGGAAGGAAGGAGCAGGACATGAAAACCGCTATCAGCGCCTCTTGGAAAAACTCTGTAAGGATCCACTCCATGCTGTGACCAAAAATGGATTTGGGATCAGGCTGAGGAAGGGGTCAGTGAACCCCAAAGTTACACAGCTCAGCTCCTGCCCAAGTGAGGGTATGGGGCAGGCAGAAGGAAAGAAAAATAAGGTGGAGGAGAGGGGAAAAGTAAATCTTAACACGCCTCTACTTTCATTCCCCAGGTTCACTTTATAAACCCAGAGACTGTGCCGAAACCCTGCTGTGCTCCTACACAACTCAATGCCATCTCAGTGCTCTACTTTGATGACAGCTCCAATGTTATCTTAAAAAAATACAGGAACATGGTGGTACGAGCATGTGGCTGCCATTAGATTTGTAGGAAAGAGAAAGAAGAAAGAAGAAGTTTTTTTGTGAAGAGTGGGTTTGTGTGGGGGAGGGGGAAAGGTTGGTGCTCCAGCCATGGGTTTAAAAAAGTCCCAAACCATTTTAGGACCCGGCCTCTGAAAGTTCAGACAATGGAACAGTTTCTGGATCTAAAGAGGCATTTGAACACATTTTGTTTTAGTTTATTACAGACAATGAGCTTGTAAACTGAAACAAGCCAGAGAAACCGTTTAAAACCAAATCTGCTTACAAAATTGGCTCCTACAATACATACTTTTGCAAATGAGTCTTTCTGGAGATTGCAAACTCACCAGTGTTGATTGTGAGTAAAACAGTAATAATCTATCCAAGGTGCGACTGTGCTGTGACTAATAAGTGTGTGTAGTTCCTGTAACACGGTTTGCAATAAAATAAGTGAACAAAATATACCTGGAGTGAACAGGTATTTTGTTAGAGAATTATTGCTTCCATCCCTCTGCTTCAATTTCATAAGCAAAACCAAAGATGAATTACATGCAACTTCCAGTTTTAAACTACAGTAGCAAAAGATGGATGTGGATTGACATGAATTCAAAGGACAGATTAGGCTAAGAAAAAAAGAGATGAATTGGCAAGCAAAAGAACTGAAGAAAATAACTCCAAAGAGCAAGACTTTTGGGGTGTCCTTTTTTCTATCAACAAGAAAGGAAATTTCCTTTTGCAGCCAGGAAGTATTTGAATTTGCTATGAACTTGAAACAGGAAAGCAGCAAAATGCTGAGCAACAGGGATTAAAGCTAACGTTTAGCTGGGGTATCCTAAGCAGTTCCAGAGCTGTGCATGCCAGCTAAAGGTCCTGCTGCTGTGTGGAAAATCCACTGACTTCCCTGAGGGAACAAGTTCCAACACTCCTCCCAGAACATGGAGAATCAAGTGCAGAAGGTGCTGTGAGCACCCAGCACCACACAGACCGGGAACAAGCCAGGAAACCTTCCTGCCTGGGGTCAGCGTCTCTCTTAACCCCCCTGCTTTGTTGGCTTCACCTCAAAAAAACCCAAAACAATCCCTCTCAAGGGCCACCGAGAAGCTGCAACCAGAAGCAAGAAAATGTTCCCTCAAGGCTTTTCTTTTTCCTTCTTTTAAAGTCACAGGTTACACAAACGCCACACTCAAGTAATTGAAGCCCAATTAAAGTTGTTGCAAAGAAGAATACGGAGTTGCAGTCACCAATCACAAAACCAATTCCCCACTTTGGCGCCCACCAAAGCAGGATTGGCAAAAATTTCACCAGGGAGATAAAAAGAAAATAATGCCCAATAAAACACCATGTCCAGCACACCCAGCTCTAAATCTCCAAATTTCAAAAAGCTAAACCTCCAGCAGACGGGTCCAGGACATCATCAATCCCTGGAGAGGGGTCTCTCTGCTCAGCGAGCGGATGGGGCGATGCAGCTGCAGTGGGGACTTGGCCCTGCAACTTGCCTTAGAGGAGAGTTAGAGACGGAAGATAAATGAATTTCTGGACTTCACTCACTGCTCTTCTCCCTGTAAGTCACAGATCAAATCCAGACCAGATGCCTCACTTTAATAAGAATAAGCAAAGGAAGAAAAAAAACCCTACTGTCTCTGAAATAAATTGGAAACTTGTTCCTGATGGCCTAATTCTCATCTCACTTGAGTCAACTGGTGTTTTGCCAGCAGTTTTCTCAGTAGCAGGAGTAGGCTGATGGTAAAGGGGAAGTCCATCCACGCCATTGGTAGGTTTTGGATGGGGGCCTTGGTGAGCAGCTGCCACGTGGCCAGATGCGCCTGGCATCCCACCCAGGCCACTCCAACATCTGCAGCAGGCACGCTCCACAGGCAGGACTCCAGCAAACTTCCCCACAGGGAGACTTGGGTCAAACACAGCCAGCCCCACGGCAGGACGGCAGCTGGAGCCTAAAGCCCACCTCTCCTGCAGCCTGCAGACAGGAGCAGCCACCACAAACTGCCCTCAGCGCATCCCTGGGTTAGAGTGAGGAACTGAAATCACACAGGTGGGAAGCATCTTTGGACATTGTATACGTATATACAGCAGCGCTTCTGTAAACCTCCTAAAGGAAGTGAAGGTGCTGCCTAGAAAGCAAAAAGCTAATCATGCCTAAACTTCCACTATTTAGTAGTCAAGGATTAGTTTTCTCTTGCGGGTGTGTCAGTGTTGGTGGTCACTGCGTTGGTGTATTGCATTTTTAACTTGGACCACGGTATCTTGCTGTATAGGACTCATATATTAAATGTTATGTGGGGATTGTTTCTGTTTTGGTTTTTTGTTGTTGTTTTTAAGCATAATAACAGGATTTCTGTTGCTAGGCTCAACATCAGCTTCACTGTTTGTACATTTTTGTGTAAATAGTTGTCACAAGCGGAAGAAGAATTATTTATTTCCATCTCTGAATTCCTTTTCAATCACATCCAGGAAAAATGATTCTCGGTTCCTAAACACATTTGTTTCCTTATTTAAGAAGATATTTATTAACAGTTGGCAAAAATGCATACACATTTCTGGTTCTTTTCGTAGAGCAGTTGTCAGAAGCCTTTTTGTACAAACTAGTAAAATAAATCATTGCAACTTTACAAAAGATACCCCGACGACACTGTGTATCCGTGTGGTTATTCTCCTTTTATTCAAAGAACCTTTTTGGCTGGACAATATTTCATCTTGAGCCTCTGTTTCCATGTAGCTCAATCTCTGTGTACGGGCAAAACCGTCACATGTCGTTTTCTGGTGCAGCTCCTTCGGTCCAAATACAACAGGGAGGGAAGAATAGCAAAAATATGGATGTGTTTTGCAGCCTGAACTGCAAAGATCCATGATTGAATTATAGTGCAGCTGTCAGCAGCTGTTTCAAAGAAGCAGGGGGTAAATTAGCTCTGTTTACTGCTAACATAGTTCAGAGATTTAGTCATCCCAATAAAATTATAGAGGCACAAGAAAGGAAGAAAGAAACTCCAAAGAAACATCAGCCAAGAAGCTGACATTTTCTAATTTAGATTGTTTCAGCATATCTGAGAGATGCTGCTGGCATGAGGTTTCCTGCTGTGGATACCACACTGCATTACTATGGAGGCAGCTGAAAAAAATAATGTTCTAAATCCCTCTATTAACTGAGCATTTTATCTGCAGGGCATAACAGCAATTTTGGGGTTCTTGTTTACTTTGAACTGTGAGCAGAGTTGTGCCGGTTTACGTAGATGTACTTGCTGGGCCAGAGGATTAAATCATCAGCATTTCAGAGCTAATCTGCCATCTTCCACGAGCAATTACAAATTTATGAGTAAATTTGCTTTGTGCACTGTTCTGAAAGTCCAGCAAAACATCAGTGGAAAGATCTTCATTGATGTAAAAGGATACTGGCTCAGCTTCTGTAGGCCTGGACTAACTTTTGGAAGGAGGATCCTCTGGTATTTCTCGTTATGGTCCCAATTCTCGGCATTTAAATGCAAGGCAGGGGTGATGCCAGCAAGGGGAGAAAGAATAAAATAAATATTTTTGCTTTGCAGGGCCAGTCTTGCAGCCAACAGCAGCTTTACCACTAACTTAACAAGTCCAGCATTTTATCATGAAATATCTGTTGGTTTCCAGCTCTGCCACAAATACACACAACTTGCTGGATGTGCTTTGGAGCAGCTTTCCCAGCCTAGCAGCCAAAACGCCATTCCCAAGCTGGTTGCAGCCCCCCCTTGGTCTGCAGCACTCCTGTGGCTTTGTCTCCCCATCTACTGTTCTGGAAGAAGAATTCTTGACATGAATACATACACTGCCATAAACTGGCAGGGCCATAAAACCCTAGTGAATGAGTTTCCAAACAGCTAGATTTATCTGAGTAATGACATTTTAAAGCACATTTAAAACATTTTATAGATCGGTTATTTTAAGTTCCTTTCAAGCCAAACTTTGAGGATGTTATGTTTGCTTAATTGAGCTGTTTCAGATCTGTTCCAGTACTGACAATAGGATCCTTTTGTCCCTGTGCAGGAAACTGCCTCCGTTGCTGCCAACCTTCATGTAATAAAAAATAATGATTTAAATAAACCTTGGTGCAATTTTAAGATTCAGCTGTAAAGCCTAAAACCAGAGAGGGGGAGCAGAGCTCATGCAAGCGCTGCTCAGGGTGCGGCCAGGGGCTGCTGGATTCAGTCCCTCAGCTCTGCCTGCATTGGGGGCAGATACTTCTGGACAAAAAAACCCCCAAAGACTCATCTTTTGAGTTCAGAATTTTCATCCTCTTTATGCTTCCATCCAAACACCCCGCTGGCCGACTTCCACTGCTGCCACAAACACATTATTCTCTGTATTCAACCTTCCTTCGGAGAGAAATTCTGCCCAATTAAGCTAAAAGGAGCCTGTTTGAAGTTTTTATTTATCAGGTAATGATTGACAAGACCTCGAGGCAAAAACTAGGAGCACTTTATACCACAGTCATTCATTACCCGAGTACAAAAGCAACACAAATGGGTTATTATGGCCACTTTGAGTTACTCTGTTTTAAATAAAAATATCTATTCCCTTTTTCTGCTTAATGCTGCGGAATGTGTGTTCCTAAATCAGTAGCTGAGAAAAGACCAGAAGTTCTGGATAACAGGTTTAATGCACTGATTTGTTTCCTAGCTGGTTTCCAAGGGTCCGTTTACCAGGCAATAGGAGCACACTTTTGAATTTCAGTGTTTGGAAAGTTATTTCTTGGTATTGTGAGGTTTACCACTTTGGGACAAATCTGCTGCTTTCTCCAATAGAATCCTCATGTATGAATTAATTCCGTAAACGAAGACACCACTATCTCAAAACAACTGAAGTTTAGCTTTGTATTTGAAAGGAAAGCAGGACAAGCCATAGACAGATTCATCACTTTCACACTTTTTTTCACCCAGATAAGATACTGGGGAAACTCGAGGGGAAAAAAAGGGGGCTCAACCTCAGCCCCAGAAACTCTCAGGAAGGCAGCTTCGCACTTGACCAGGTTTTGCAGGCATGGTTAAGCATTTAACCATTTGCAGGCTAGAGCTCTACGCGGGGCTGCTTGAATTAACCTCACTCTCAAAGAATTGGCTTGCTTGTCTGCAATAAAACCCAATCCCAGGCCAGTCAGCAGTAATTTGGGGAATGGAGCATTTGTGTCTGGAACTGGGAGGGGGCGAGTGGCTGTATGCACTGCCATGTCCTTGCCTGTAATTAAAAACACGCCCGTAGCCTTTCCCCGGGAGCTGAAGTGACTCCCGAGCCAGCAGCCCTGTGCTGCTGATAACCTGGGGCTAATGGGCTTATTTTAAGGAGCTCTTAAGAAGAAAGGAGGGGATGCCAGGACCTCAGAGGATCTGTTGTGCTTTAGTGTGTCAGCACCTGGGGCTCAAGCCCAGGACGTTGGGTTTGTGCTGGATTTCCAAATCAGCTCTACAGGTTTGGGATGTCGCTGTGATTGTGGAGTGCAAAAAAGGGCCACAGAGGCATTTTTGACCTGGCTCGCCACCTTCCCTTCCATTGCATGATCTCTCCACTAAGATCCAGGGTGGACAATAGCCCCAGTAGTGGCCAGACACTGGTGGTGACACCAGCAGGGTGACCTTTGGCTTGGCTAACGAAGGAGAACTGTTGCAGGCTGCTGGATTTATTCCCATGCTATTTGTTGCTGCTGTGTCAGGTGCTTCGTATAAAATATGTGGAAGCAGAGACATTGAGTGTCTGGATTTGGTTATGAAGGGTCAGAGCTCAAAGATATCATTTCTCAGGTCCCAACAGTTTAAGCCATTTTGTTCAGTGTTTAAAACAAGCTGTAGACAAGAGCAGAGCAGTCAGTGGCTCTACATTCTCTGCCTCAGGCAGAAGCACTACTCGGCCTTTTCAAAAAGGGAGATTTGGGCAATTGCTTAAGGAGAATAAATTCCTCATTTTAGCTTCTTTTAGGCTCCATACTAAGCACACAAGAAAAGAGCACAAACCAACGTACTCAGCTGGTCCAAAACTGACATGTGAGGAGTTTTGCTTCCGATTTGTTTATACATTTCTCACTGTGATCTACTACCTCTGCTGACCTATATTAGGCTCCTGAAGTGAGAAAATAGCTCTTAAATCCACTGAAATGAGTTGTTCTTTCTTAACAGGGAATGACCTGGCTGGACTGCAGTTTTAGGAGCTGGTTAATTACTCCAAAGACATATTTCATGACACCTCAGGGCTACGTTTTGGAGGAGACAGCAAGCAGAGGCAGGGCCAGGCATTTGTGAGACGAGAATGCAGCTACTGCCTTTGCAACCCTTCAACCAAGTTCTGAAATCCGTCCTGCGGGGTTCCCCTGGAAACCCAGCCCGTGGTTTCGGGGAGAAGGAACACGACACTCACAGAGGCTGGGCCACCATCAACTTGGAGCAACTTTAATCAAGAGATATTTTTCCTTACACCAAGGCAGATTTTTTTGATTCTAAATCAGAAAAATGCACAAGTGATTCCAAGTTCAGCCCATCAGTTGTTTTGGTTTCACATGACTACTGAGAAATCAACTGTAAAAGCTGGTGCAGTTACATACACACATACCATGCACAGAATGTAAACTGTAAATACTGGCAGGGAGTCTGGTTAAAGAAGCTGCAGTTAATGTTGTGTCAGAACAGCCCTTGGAACCCCCATTTCCAGAGACTTACAGTGCAGGGGGTGGGGAGGGAATAAATCCCGTTCTGCTGGAGCTTTGCCTACAACTTCTCAGCCATAAAGCCTTTATTTATGGCTCTTACACAGCATGAAGGATTCAATTTGTCCTTTGTTATGAATTTCAGTAGATCATGTAACTGTTTATTTCCAGATATTTTTAAAAAGTTGGTATTTTTGGTTTGCAGGAAAAAGCAAAGCTCCTCATAGTCTACACCAGTGGGGACATGCTTAGACCACACTTGATAGAGACAGGGGGTCCCAAAGTCCCACAATTTCTTCCACAGGGGGCCACAGAAAAGGATGAGACAAGGCAGTAAAACCTTTCCATGATGTTGGTGTGCTTGGGGATGAAGTCTGGGCTGGAGGCTGTGCCTGGGCACCTGAGGTGGTGGAGCCTGCTCTGGAGGAAACCCCAATCCTGCAGCCACGTCAGTCCTTGGCCAGGAAGGGCAGCAGCCCCTCCCAGAGCTGCTGGCGGCACTTCTTCACAAGAGTAGGTGGAAAAGCATAACCCACTCAAGGCACAAACTGCATCAGCTCTTCACAGCTTTGAGAGATTTCCTGTGTCTGGTAGCAGCTGAGAACAAGATGCTCAATAAAAAAATATCACAGCCAAAAAGAGCTGTGTGCCTTCAGTGACTCAGTGCACTTTGCAATGTGGAGTCACAACGACAGTCCTGTTCATCAACACTTGCTGAGCATTCTCTCTTCAAAGAGTTTTTATTGATGTCAGTTAAAAAGGAAGATGCTTGTATTTTGCATTCATTTATTTCATGTTTCTCATCTGGCTCAAGAACAAGCTTTGAGAAACCTGTTTTTTTTTTTTTGGTAAGAGGTAACAGCCTCGAGTTAAAAGGAGATGGAGGCTCCTTCCTGGGAGTTGTGGGAGATTGACAGCAAATTAAGCCCACAGGTCAAATATTATGTTGTCCAGATGGGAGTAACAGTCTTTGAGGAAGCAGATCTGGTTTTCTGCTGCAGCACCTCTCAGAAAATGAAAAGAAAAACATCTCCGCTGGCACTGCAGGATCCTGGAGTGGCTTTTGCTTCGTTTCCAGACCATGTGTCAGACATACCCTGATGTCTCCTCAAGCGTCCTCGTTCCCTTTACGAACAGAGGCAGAAGAGCAGGGATGCATCAGGTCTATGATTCACCTGCCTCCTCTTGAAATATTCCCAGCAAATGGAGAGCTGGGACAGATCACAAGGATTGTCACCATCTAGCTCAGTCCTCAGCATATCAGAGACTGCACTTACTGCTCCTACTGCTTAAAGCTTAAAAAATCCCAAGTGATTGGGGGTGATTTATCGTCAGTACGACAGTAGCGACCTCAAGGGCTTGTTCTGGGCTCAGGATCCCCCAGTTTCATCTGCCTCTGGTAGGAAACACACAGGTTAATTGGGCAGAGGCATGGCAAACCCTCCCAGATCTGTTCCCTGCCTCTGATGGGAGTGTAAATGCACAACATGCCAGAGGTCACACACACACTCAGAGAAGTTTACGTTTAATCAACGTCTGTCCCTCCCACCCTCCTCTACATATGAGGATCTTCTGGGAAAAATAACACTTAATCAATTCACAAAAATATTGAGCTACAGCTCTTCCCTCTTCAGTCAAATTAAAGACCTTTTCTGTGCAGTGACAGCTGATAAATGCTGTGCCCTGTACTTAAGGTCCTCGTTGCTGGTGTCTGCCTTAATTGCTGCTTCCCATTTGCTCTGGCCTCTTCTCAAAGGAGGCAGCATATCTAATTGCACACTGAGGGAGATGTCTGCCTCTGATCTGCCTGAACAGTTTCTCCCTCAAGTAATTTAGAAGCCTCTCTGTTGATAGTAGACTAAACCAGTAAATGTGAGCAGCTTTGGGATTCAGCCATCTTCCCCAAACTGAAGGATTTTCCCTGTTCAGTAGGATGTTGTCACATTTGGCTGCCAAAACTGCTCATTGTGCTGTGAGTTGTCAGCCAAAATGAAGCTCCACTTCTGCCTGCAGTTGTATTTGTTGAGGCCTCTTCATCTTTGAGAGGAAACTGCCCCACTCCATTTTCTTCCACCATTTACTGAATTGCTTTAACAACAGCAGCAACATCAGAAAGTTTGTGGCGATGGGGCTGGAATTCCTCAGTGGAGTTTATTTTAACACATCTGCAATACCAGATACCTACAAAACTATATATAGAAATAGGGTTACATCTCTGAAGAAGGAAAAAAGCCCTATATTTATGAAAGCCACAAGGCCACAAAGATAGATTATGTGAATTACTGTCATTACCAAAATTGCTGGTTAAAGAACTTCTAGGCACCCTGCATCGCTCTAGCAGTTGGACTATAAGAACCACTGTAATTACAAAGTATTTTAAATCATGCCAGTACAAACACGATCTGGAAATGGAAAATACCGTGCTAGTCACTGCATCTGGAAATTAATGGTTGGCATGGAAATGCACGGAACTGGTTACTCATGCTGAGCAGTGGGCACAGTGAAGTCATGGCCACCACCACTCCTGACTACCTTTGACTACAGGCAAAGGTTATTTCCAGTCTCACCCACACTTCTGGCAGCCCCCAAACGCGAGGGCTGCTCCTCACAGAGAGCTGGCAGCGCTGTTAAGGGACTGAGCTGTCAGCTCATGACATCCCCGAGAGTCAAGAAAGGTGTGACACACAAAGGCCAAAGGGCTCCGCAAGCCACATCAGCCTCTCTTGCAAGATCAAAGCAACATTTAAGTCAAGTTATACACAAGAAGCATTTTAGTGAGTCTGGTTGGAGTAATAAACGTTAGGAACATCTTAGTGAAAAACTGCAAGAGAGGAGTTTATAACAAGTAATTTCCACTGAAGAGGGGGAAAACCAATGAACCAAAATCTCTACAGTGACTTCCAGATTCAGCACACAGGTTTTACTGGCAGGAACAGCTTTTCTCCCCTGCTTCTGCACAAGGAAGGAGTTGTGGGTGGACAGCAGAGAAGGACAAAGCAGCAGCTCATCATTTCCATCACACCTGAGCCCCGGTGCTCAGCAGACAGGTCCCTTGCCCAACACGCTGTCCCAGCTGCAGGTGCTCTCCCCAGCAGGGTGACCTCGCCTGTTGCACAACGTCCTGGGGACTCATCTCCAAACACCATCAGCCTGGACAGGGCCTGTCCTTTTCTACTGCACAGCAGCTGTTGTGGGCTTCTGTCTGCAAGATCAAAGGAGAGCTTGTTCCAATACTCAGCATTACTCAGAAAGCTGGAACCAGCCCGCTCTGGGATGGAGCTCACCCCGGCCTACCCAGGGCTGGGTGCAGAGCAGCAGGATCAGGCCAGGCAGAGCTGCAGGCTGAGCTCTGCTGTCCTGAGGTTAAGAGCAAACCAGCTTCCCAAGGCTCAGCATCTCCTCCTGCTTTTGTTTCTGCAGCCCTGGTTCCGAGCAATGCTTTTGGTCATGGATAAAGTGACATCCACTCTTCCCTACAGGCCAAGCTCGAGCTACAGCAGCAGAATTCACAACTTCAAGATTAATTTGCAGAGTGTGAAGAACTTGCAGAAGTTCCCTCCCTGCTCTGTGCTGTACTCAGCCCTGGCACTGAGTGGAGCAGAGTGGGTAACAGCAGAACAAGGCACAGCACTCAGAGCCAGCAGGCAAATTATGCCAGCCACAAGCAAGGCCATTGCCTAAATTGCTTCTGTCACAACCAGCCCCAGTCCTGGTCAGGACCAAAAGAAAGGCAAAAGCCAGAGCAAAGAAAACATTTGAGTAACAATTAAAATAACATTACTCTAAAAACACTGCACAGAAACTCCTGTACCAGGATTCACACACTTTTTCAAGCTGCAGCCTGTTCAGCGATAAATCCTGATGCCTCTTTCTCAGTCACTGCAAACTACTGCATCATTTTATTTAGGGCTTAAAAGACGAAAGTTACCTCTCCAGTATCACGGGTCACCTTGTTCATTTCCTCCAGGCGCTCTTCTCAAGAGAAGGAGGCTGTGACATCAAGGCAGCCTCCGCATTTTATCCTTCCAGGGAAAGGAGATCTTGCACCTTTCTGAAGTCACTGAAATACCAAAGGCCACAAGACTTTCCCCTTCCTCAGTACAAACTCCAGCTTCTCTAACCAAACCCCAGGACTGAGCTCAAATTCTCAGTGACTTTTTCAAAATCCTATAACTCAGTCCTTTCTGGAAACTTCTGATTTTCACCTCATTTGGTGATAGTTTACCCGAGATTTTCTCAGTCAGGAGGCACTATTCCCTCTCCTCCAGCTGATGTGGCTTAAGCCTCTCTCCGCCCTTCTCCAAGGCTCCAACTCCAAAAAACTCACAAATTAGACAATCATCCATTGCTAAAGGCACACTGGTGTTCACCTTCACCTCATTGATCGTGTTCTCCCATGGCCTTTCAGAGTCCTTTGCTGGCCACAAGGAGCCACCTGCAAACCTGGCCCCTCTGCAAGGGGCCTTTCTGCCCTCCATCACTGTGGGGACTGGGAAGAATCTGCCTCTGCCTTGTTTCCCTCTCCTGGGGCTCCCACAGCCAGGCTGGCCCAGAGAATCAGGATGTCCAAGCATGGCTTGGGCTGTTTTCCATGTCCAGCTGGGCAGAGCGGTGTTCCTAGTGAAATCACTGGTTCCTCGGAAATTCTGCTGTCAAAAAGGTAGATTTTTCACATCTCGTGGCTCGTGGCTCATTTTAACAAGGATTGCTCCCAAAACAGTTCTCCCCCAAGCTGGTCTAGAAGGCTGGGGGGGGGCTACATCTGCAGAGGGGATGGGAGCCCTGCCCACGTGTGTGGGCGTACAGGCACGGTCTCAGATGCCCAAGGCTGCACACAGGGAGGTTTGGTGGAGGCACAGAAACCATTTTTTCCCCTCACATGTGCCTTGCAAAAGCGATTGCTGGCTGTGCTGTCTGTCCCCGGCCCTGTATCAGCCTCCCAAGCACTTCCGCGTCTTCCTCAGAGCCGCAGCTCGGATGATCAGCACCGCTTTCATGTGGTCTTTGTTCTTTTTGCATCTGGGACCCACATTTAGGAATCCAGCGCTTTGCAATGCAGCAGGGGTTGAGTGACGGTTCCCCAGCCACTTAACTGGTTGTTTACCAATCCCCCCGTGCTCTGCAGAGAGATTTCCCTGCGGGTCAGGTGCATGGGCAGCACTCCCCACACTCGCACGAGGCTGTGTTTTAACAGGGGGTTTGTGAGTCTAAGGATTGCAGCAAAACCGCGCAATGTCTTCACCCTGGCCTTACTACAACTTGATTTACACATCAGAGAATTTCAGAGCCCACTGTGGCAAAAGTTCTTGTATTTAATGTTGATAGTTTCTTCTCTCACTTCTGTCCTTTGGCAAGACATAACTCAGGAGGATGTGGAAGCATCTGGACCTGGAGTCTTGATCTCTGTTTCACATCATCCACTGCATAACTTTGGGCGGGAGGCATCACCTGTCAGTGCCTCAGTTTCCCTGTCCGTAAAATTTCAGTTTTGCAGAATTTTGAAGGAACGGCTCTGATGGGATGGGCTGTAAAGGACACAAAGCACGGCATGCAGTGGGGCAGAGGCTGTGCCAAGGAGCCTGGAGTGACCACAGGAAGGAGGGCAAGCACAGTGACCACAGGTCCTGCCCAGTAACCAGACTGCCTGGAATGGGCCACTTCCAAAGCAGCAACTGGGACATCACACAGCAAGTCAAAAATCGGGAAGTGTTTGGCCACCACCCACCTGTCCTCATGCAGGCAACGCAGGCGCCTCTCTGGTACTTTGTTCAATGGAAAATTCATCCTCTCCGGATATTTGTGACGTGTCCCATCTCTCAGCCTGGTGCACAGGCAGATCTGCCAGCTGAGGGTTTATAGGCCCCCGCAGGGAGAAGAACACAGTGAGCTGATCCCATCGCCATGGAGAAATAATTAAGAGGTTTTGTTGAGTAAGGCTTGGAAAACAAAAAACTGGAAATGACTAAAGGTCTTAATTGAAATGTATTTCAAATTTACAGTTTTGTCAATGATTTCCTTTTTCTCCACTGAAAAACACCTCTGACTCAATAATTAAAAAACCTCTATGAAGAAAGGTGTTGTATAAATAATGTACAGATGTTAGACATGGGGAAGAACTATTTCAGGTTTAACTTGCAGAGAATTTGAAGAAAAGCTGGGTGAAGAATTTCTGAAAACAGACTAATTTTTATTAGAATTTAATGTTTGCCATTTTTCAGTCTGTTCCTCATAAAAAAAGCAAATCTGAACTTCTCTAGACCTGCAGTTTCCATGAACCAGGTTTAAGTGTAGGAACAAGACAGTTCCTACAAGGGAAGGGAGCTGCACCTGGGAAAGGCTCACACGGCACCTCTTGCAAACGTGGGGCAGTTTAAAAACAAAATGTGAATTTGTCTCACTTTGGGGATGGAAGAAGATTTTGGCTCTCTCACGAGCTGTTCAAAACATCCATTCATCCATAGGCTCAGGAAGCTGGGAATTGCGGGGATCCCTGCCGGCTGTGGGCACAGCTCTGAGGGATGGAGCTGGAGAGCCTGAAGCATGCGCAGGATTAGGAACAAAGGTGGCTGAAGAGATTGTAGGGTGCTGCTGGGGGCATCTGGGGACCCATGGGACCCCTCTGTCCCTCCTTTCCGAGCTTGCACACCAGGCACTCAGGGCAGACCTAACCCATCCGCATGGATTCTGTGCTCTGCAGTTCCCATTTCTCAAAGAGTGCTGGGGCTCCTTTGAAAGCTCGTCTTGTTTCCCCTAATTCAATCCGGAAAACAGTCACATTAATACCAACAGATACCGCCCACACGCAAATCAGAAAAATTAAAGGGCATTGCAAAAGCGCCTGTTTCCAGTGGTCAGATTAGCTGCAGACGGAAGCAATTGGAGCTGCATTAAAACTAACAGGCTGTAATTGTCCAGAGGCATTGTCTCGCAGTGCAACACTTCTCTTTGGCTCTTCACAGAGATTTCTTGGAATTTTTTCAATCGCTTTTCTGCTTGAAGTATATGCTGCATTTCAGATCTTTCCTTCCCTTGTCACAAGAGAATGAGCTAAAAGTTCATCAACAGCCTATGGCAACATCTCAGCGGAGAAAGTCGAAGTCATTTCTTAATGCCATTTCTTATTAGCGATCATCATTGTGTAAATGCGGCGAGTACAAGAGCGCAGGAGGTCTGCTGTTAATCATTATGAACCTTGGTTTCTCCCTGCCTAGCAGTTAAACCTTCAGAATCATTTCATTTCTTTAAAATATACAGAAAACTGGCTTCTCCAGGACCCTTGGGTGTTCTAGCGAATAATGCCGTGGACTCAGTTCCCAACCAGCTTTTTGTAGTTAGTTAGTTAGATAGATCTTCTATTTAAAGATAAGTTCCATCCCACCCCTCTGCAATCTGGTTATGATTACTGGTTACTGCCACCCGCAGACTGATAAACTTATAACAGCTGCATTGCAGGAAATCACCTCCAATTCAACCCTGATGTTGTAGGGATGTCTTTAGTTAGCTTAAATAGGCTTTTAACATTCATTTTTTTGTGTGCAAAACACCTATCATTAATTTTGACTCGAGAGATCAAACAGTTAACAATGTGTTGATCCTAGCTTACTTTTAAGTGATGTATTGTATCATTTCTGAGAGTTATGAGGGGTTGATATTTTCTTTTCCTAATGCATCAAAGTCGATAAGTGAACGGGGCAAACCCGCGTCCTGGGAAAGGAAGCTATTAACAGCTCTGCTCGGAAGGTTCTGAGGGCCACATTGCGTCATAGCCCTCGAGTTTATTGAATGTTAACTCTTTTTTTTTTTTTTTTTTTCCCCTTAACCAAAGGAAATGAGTTTCTATAATCCTCTGCTTTGAGCTGCATCCTCAGTGGGGTAATGAAAAATGACCTACGCCATCCGATAGCGCACTACTTTGCACACAATAGATCTTCACAAGGGCGGGCAAAACGCCACTCCGGCCCTGGCTTTTTCTCCTCGTTGAAACGCACAATGAATTTATTTATTGCTGATCTAAAAGGCACTCGAACAGAACGGGCACAGCGGGGGAATCGCCCGAGTTTAACTTGGCACGGTAAGAAAGCAGCCCCAGAGAAAATGACCAACGTTCAGGCTTGGGAGAGCAGAACATTTTTATAAGGAGGATCTTGAAATGGTGGGTTCGTGCACACGCAGAGAGCAAGGCAAATTGGTTCCAAGAACAAGGCATCTGCTTCCTTGAAAACTTTTTTTTTTTTTTGGCAGAATTTGTATGCGAGTTGGGCATGTTGAGTGATTTATGGGGCCATTAAACATACACTAAATCAATCTCTATTAGGGAAAAAAAAAAAAGCGCCATGTACTTAAAAAAGGCCCTCGAGCGAGATTGCTGAACCCAAGGTCTGATGTTGCGAGACAGAATGGTCACTGGCAATTTGGAGACGTAACATGAACTCAGTCAGTCAATTCGGATATGATAGTTTTTAATGTTCCATGAATCCAGCAAAATGTGCATCCAATTAACTACTACTAAAGGACCTTATTTATAAAATAATACTTTTGCGGTCAGGTTGCACTTTTTCCACTCATTTCTGTGCACAGTTCAGGTTGCAGATTTTGTGTGCGTGATTAATACAGGCAAACATCCGTTTCGGGATGGCTGCTCCTGGCACGGCGGGGCAGGGCTGTGGGAAGAGGTTTTGTCCCCATTGCCGCAGATTTAGGCTGGGAACAGAGACAGGAGAAGGATTTTCTGCTGGAACTAAGCAGCGAGAATTAAAGCAAGAGGTTGTCCTTTTACTGAGGGATCTCTCCAATGGGAAGATGCAAGTCCTGGAAACTCTGAGTTGGCAAAGCCCTCAGCTGTTTACTCAGTGCTGTTTTGGAGCTGAAGAAATTCGTAGGTGGTACAAACGTGGTCTTCAGTCCATAGGAAAAACATCCTCCTTAGAAAACACAGCTGAGTTATTTAAAGGGTATGTGCAAAGCCTATGCATCCCAGAACAGCCTCTTTCCCAACATCATTGCATTTTAAGACCACGCAGTGGGCAGACATTCACAAATTCAGGCAAAATGAGGTTTTATGAACTCTCCTCTGAATTGCCTATGCAAACAAGCATAACATTCAAATGGAAGCAGGCCAAAAGTGTTTTGTGAATAGAGCATTAAGATATTTTCTTCTTGACATGGTAAGGGATGGAAAATCTGTAGCAAAGCCCTCCAGCTTGTCAGAGAAAATTCTCCTGTGTATGCGTGTGCACACACATGTAAGCGCAGCAGGGTGACGTGTAAAGTTTCTGACACCCCACAGGATGAGATGGGGGAACTCAGGAATGCTCTGTGAATACAAGAGCATTTCTCACCCAAGTTCAGCATTTCATGGCCAGCTTTTCTCCAGTATTGTTTTCAGTTATGTGTTTTTTTCTGATTTCAAAATGAAATGTCTGAGTTTAAAAAATGAATAAACAACTTTATTTAAAAACTTTTAAAAAAAGAAGTGAACCAAAGCACTCGGGAAAAGCAGAAAGAAAAGGCAAAGGAATGAGATTGTAACAGAAGCTGACGTGGATACAAGAGAGGACGTGGAAGTGATGAGGCTTTGACTTGCACTAGAGCCCTGTCCCTCCACAAGAAACCCTTGAGCTCCAGCACAGCCTAGCACTTCCTGCAGCTTTGGGATCATCTGGGAGAGGTGTCTGGAACAGAGAATCAATTTTTGATGAAAAAGAGGCAATGGGATTTAAGTTTTCCACTCTCATGGTTATAGGATTCAAGGGTAGTGACAGCTGAGGACAAAATGAATGTAACAAATCCAAATCAGGTAATTAATTTGGTGATACAGCCTAATTACAAGGAAAACAGGCCAACACTGGATTTCTCCTGAGTACAGGGAGATCACATGCAGTGTTTTCTAGTATTTTGGCAATCAAGTGCACACTCGTGAGACTCACATTTCCAGAAAATACTTTCCAGGAGAAGTAGATCTTCTCTCTAAAGACCAGGAAAACTGCAACAGCATCAAGATTTGATAAAAGATGCCCCAGAGACACATCAGCGGATTACAGTGAGGCGCAAAGGATTCTCCCAAAACCACAGCTGACAAGTTTGCAGCAGCAAATAAAGAGCAGGTCTTGCTCAGAGCTCACACTCACTGGGGGACAAAATCCACGAGGTGCCCTGAGCTCAGGGACTCACAGTCCTAACCCTGCTTGGAGCCAGCATCTACAGCTTCAGGGTCTCTTTGCACCCAAGCTTTGCTGCCACTGCAGTCCAGCCTATCCTGGGATTTTCATCAAACCATCATTTTTTTCCCTCTCCCCCTTGTACAGCTGGTGAAATATCCAAACCTGCCTTGCACATCCTCCTTGGCTTTTCTCCTCTTTTTCATTTGCATTAAAAAGAAACAAAACAAAGCTTCTCCCCCCAGCCCAAAACAAACCCCTTTCCTTCCTTTCTTTCATGGCAAAAGAAAACCCAAAATAAACAAAGAAACAACTGCCTTCCCTCCTCCCTCCTCAAAGCCTCCGGGGCAGAGTGGAGGTAGAATGCCCTTTCTAGTTCCATTGACAGTGCTGTTGATATATAGGGCAATTTTATCTTAACAACCTGTAACAAAGGAGAAGACAGTAGTCGTCTTGCATTCCAGACAGTAGGAGATGTTTACTCATTCTCCCAGCAGAGCCTCTCATCATTCATCTAGACTTTATTAGATGCCAGGAAATGGGAAACCTATAATTTAAGAAATGTATCACACAGGGAAACTTCTTCTGTTTGGTAAATAAAAGGTAGCTGAGGATCTGAGGTTAATTTGCTTTTTAAAATAAATGTTCTCATCAGTTTTCTTATTCCCAAAAGTTTACTTAAGCTAAACCTTTTACAGGGTGTGATACTGAGGAAGAACATCACTGGGCACATCAAGGAGGACCAGGATTCATCCTCCCAACCCCAGGGCTCTGGAATCCTCTGCTGTTTTTTGAGGCTGTGCTGGCAGCAGTGGCTCAGCCTTCAGAGCATGAAATGTGTCTGTGGGCAGGGATGGTTTTGTCTTTACCTTTGGAGGCATCACAGTGTCCGGGCTGGAAACACACTCTGAGCGATTCCGTGGGGCCGAGAGGAGGGGAAGGGAGGCAGAAGAAAGCACATATTTTGCAGCAAACGTTCTTACGGGTTTTTGCCTCTTAAGTGACTCTCACATGAGTGTTTATTCCTGTTTATGTAGCTCAACATGAATGCCTGGCTTTGATTTGAGGACAAACTGCCCCATAAACTCACGAATGTCTGGATTTAACCTTCACCTTTCCGCCCTAACCTTCACTCTTGCTTTCCCCTTCATAATTGGTGGCATTCTCGCAGCCAAATTTAATACAATATGTGTTACTGAGAGTCAGCTAGACTGTGAGCACGGATCGAGGTGGGGAGGGGTGATGTGCGATGCTGGGCAGTGCAGGGGAGAAAACTCCTCCTAAAACCAAGTGCCAGGACAGAATTCCTGCTGTTTAAGACCAAGATTCCCAGGAATCCACCAAGTGGCCAGAAAACGATTAGCAAATGAATAAGCCCAGTCCTGCTCTACCCATCAACCACAGCTTGACTTCTCTCTCTGACAAGCCAAACAAACGCCCAAATTCAGCAATTCCAAGTTCTCTCCGTGCCATTGCCTATGGATCACGGCTCCTGCCACTCCATCCATCCACGCCGACTGCAGGGCTGTTGTGAGAGCTGATCTGCCTCTCCCCAGGCACAGCAGGCTCCTCCCGAAAGGAAGCACTCACCCGTTTTGGAAATCCATCAAAGGCACATTTTTCCTTTAAGCTGTGCTTCAGCCTCTCTGCCCTGCAGTCGTCAGCCAGGAGCAGGGCTCGCTCTGGCATCCCTCTGACAGCTGCCACTGCAGTTGTGTGGGCTGCAGAGGCTTCATCTCTGCTTAGGCTGGGCCCTGTGGTTTCGAGGCTTCTCACCCCACGACAGACTCCCAAAGAGTGTGGCCTTTGTCATCTTCCAAGCGGCCATTAAAAGCAGAGTTGAAGTCGAGGTTATGTTGTACCACAAACCTTTGAAGAGCTTCTTTGCGTGCTCTGCAAAGCAAACCCAAGAGACCACGGATGTTCTTTGCTGGGTCAAATCCATCTCTGCTGTGAGCCCCACCTAATCCTGGCGAGCGACTGGAGGGGTGAATGTGGTCAGCCCTGTGATCACTGAAGGCCTCTCACGTTTGGACATATCTGATTGTAGCTGTTCAACTACATGGCACAGAAAAGAGATTTTTTTTTTTTTCTTTCTCTCATTTTATATGTAAGGTCCACTTGGAAATGGACTTGAGCAGCTGCAGCTTGCTGGAGGCAGTAATGGATGGAGGTAATTTACCCTGTGGACTTTTTTCCCTGAAAGGAAATTCAGTTTTTAAATTCAGTCATCGTGGGGTAAGAAGAGAAGGAGGAGGGAACTGAGAGAGGATAAGAGGTGTGCCTTTAATGACAGGAAAAGAAAAATTTGCGAGCCCAAACTAATGCAACTTCCAAACTCAAATAGATGTCACCATGGCAACAAAGCCTCAGACTTCATAAATTTTTTCCTCTTCCCGTTTGTGGTGAGCTCTGGTACCCTCTTAAATACATCCAAAGCCTTTTAAAGACTCATTGGAAGTATCTGATCCAGTAGAAGATTTCCTCGTAATAACACTCATTAGATATGGGGATAAACCACATCTCAAGCTGCCTTCCTGTCTCTGAACACAAAAGACATGAACTTCAGAGTTAAAATTCGTTGCTTGTAAGAGACTCACTTACATAAATGTGATTTCCAGCACAAAACTCCAGCGGGGAAGCCCGTGGTGAACATGTTAGGGTAACAATCCTCAACATCTCAAGCTCTGGGAATCGAAACTCAGTGCCTTGGACTTGTGTCTGTAAGTAGTGGTTGATTTAATACCAGTCTGGTGATGAACTGGAACTGGAATCAGGCTGTTTGGGTTTGGATAGCCCTGACCCAGGAACATTTTCAGGCAGACTGAACTGATCACCCACATGTCCTCACACCTCAGACAAAGCACATCTGAGTGCTCCAGAGCCAGCACCAGCTCAGGATGGCTTGGAGACCAGCGTGAAACCTCTTGGCAAACGCCGCAAATAAAAGCAGCATTTCAGTATCTGACAGGAAAGATCTCTTTAAATGCATGTGATGCCACCCACACCTGAGACTCACAGCGGGTTCTGTGAAATCCAGCCAGCTTTGGGCCCCAGTGTTGACCAGATACGCCTCACTCAGCATTTGCCAGCTACAAAAAATGTCATGGGCCTGAATATTTCAGGATTTACAGCTGCAGAAACTCTCCAGTGTCACCTTTCTCCCCTTTTATGGCTCAGCCATATTCTGAAATTCAGCTGAATACAAAGAGCTGCCTGTAGGCAGCTAATCCTAAAGACAAAGCTTTGTGTGAAACTTAGAGGGGAAAAAAAGAAGGAAGGAAGAAAGAAATCACTGAGAGCGATTGGCAGGAACGACAAATTTTTTTGGCTAATTTTTGCCAGTATTCTTCTACCCTGGTTTAGGGTGAACTAAGTGGCTCCTCCGCCCATTCTCACACCATGCAGAGAATTCAGCGAACAGCAGTGGCGTGGGAGGGGCTGTGCTCTGCAGGTGTGCAGGTCGGTGTCGGAGGCCGGGGAGGAGCAGCAGCCTTTGCTTTCACACAGGTAAGGATTATCCACGGGATCAGCAGTGAAATCCTGGGCTGATAATGCTGAGCTAATGCTGATAATTACACAGCAAAGCCTGCCTGTAACCCAAGCCCTAATTGCATTTAAAGAGCTCTTGTTGTCTCGGGGAGGTGCTGGGTTTGGATATTCCTTGGGAAGCCGAGAGGGCCTGGCTATCCCAGATCTCCCCAGGCACTGGGGACATGCTGCTGTCTCGGAGCTGGAGCAGCACCAGTCCAAGCCGCTCAAATTTTGCAGAATTTCCAGCTGCATTGACCTTAGTTAATACAGGCTCTGATCCAATTCTCTGTCAGAGAGAGAGGCCTGATGGCCTGAGGTCCATCAGGTCCTTCCACTCTTTGACCCTGGTGTTTCCAGCAGGGTCAGCAGAGTTATCCCAAATACCTTGAAAGTCCCCTGCCATTTTGGTGCTGTAAACACAGCAGTGCTGCCCTCAGACACCTGTGTGTTCCCACGGGGAGGTAAAGGAATAAATTTAACCTTAAAAAATTACTCTGTAACTACTTTTGAATTTCACATGGTGACAAAACCGCGCCCTCCTGGGATGGAGACCATCCTGCACCCCTGAACTCAGTGACCTCCGTTCCATTTGGGAAACCCACCAAATAAAGGATATCTCCATAAAACATGCACTTCATATTCTTCCTGCCTGTATGGAATTGTCTCCCGGCATTGCTGCTCACCTACATCAGGAATTAAGATGTGAAAGATCCTGAAAATAAGTCAGCACAATTGAAAGCTAAATAAATACATAAACAATAAATAACATTTTTCTCTCCTGTTGTATTACTACAGTGTGCGTTCATAAACAAAAATGGGGTTTACAGGTTTTTCCCCCTCAAATGTTAATCAGTTAACAATTGACTTATTTTTTTGGCATTATTTTGGGAATCAGTATTGTTTAGGGAATTAAAAACGTCACCCATGTTGTGGGTGCTGAGAAGAAAGCAGAACTGCCCTGGTGCTGTCTGGCTCTACCTCACAGTGCAGATAAGAGCTCTGGGTGTGAAGTACAGAGAGACTTCCCAAGAGAGCAGGAATCCCTCCTTTGCCAAGCACTCAGCACCCTCAGCCTCCTGGATCCCAGGCACCCTCATGGACGTGGTTCAGGATGACTCCAGCCTCCTTTTGATGCTTACAACTCAATTTTGCAATCAGCTTGTGAAACCGAGGAGGACGATCCAGCTTTTATTGGGAGACTTTCTACCCGCTGGCAGCTGCAGGATGCTGGTTTGCAGTCTGTGCCCCTTTGATATCTGACACAAGCTGCTGTGTGGCTGCTTACCTGCTAAAACCCTTTTGATTTGTCCTGCTTCTTTCTTGTCTGCATATGGTTTGTGTCCAGGGATACTTTGCTAATCTCTCATGGCATTTTCTAAGTAGCCCAACTGTTTTTGTCTGTGCTATTTTTGGTATGCTCAGTCTAATTGGTACCCGGCAACGGAAAGGATCCAAGTTACAAATGAGAAATATATTCCCTACTCTAGTTATGATCAACGCTTCAACACGGAATTCAAAATATTATCACACAACACAGAGCTCTCTGCAGTCATTGTAAAAGAGCTTTTAGTTGACCTAGTGATGAGAGAGTAAATGAGTGTTTTGTTACAATATTTATCTAAATGTATCAAAGTAATAGACAAATCTGAGATTAAAACCTTTAAGGCGGAATCTGCAAATTTTATAATCTTATATAACTGGATAATATTTAATACATAACAAAAATTAGCACATTTCAACTTCCTTCAGCAAAAAGTAATTTTATCCCCATGCTCAAGACAAGGACTTAAGACAGAGTACCAGATCCCCAGGAAATAAAAGCCTTACCCAGGAGGCAGCTGAGCTGAGCTCATTTATATCCCCTGAGAATGTGCATGGGTTAAAACACTTGGTCAATGTTGTAGGACTAAGAGGAAACAGAAAAAGACGTTCAGTGCTGCTTCTGTGGTTTATCCATCAAATGGTGCTTGCTCACTTTGCCTGGAGATGGGAGAGATTCAGCAGCACACGTGGCTTGAGGAGACAAAAATCATTAATTTGTAAATGTGGCTTTAACTTCTCCAAAGGGATCAGCCTTGCCTCCGTCCAGGTGCCAACACACCTGTGCCCATGCACCTCAAACACATCCCTGTCCAGGTAGGACCTGTGGGACCAGGTGGGATCTGGTGCAAAGCCCTGGCACTGGACATGAGGGAAGGACTCGCGGACATCCACCATGGCTGGGGACAGGGAACAGGGAACAGGGGACAGGGAACAGGGAACAGGCTGTGGATTCCCTCATGGCCCAGCAAAGCCCTGTGCCAGGGGCAGCCTGGGGACAGCTTACACCAGCGCCACTGCAAGAGCTCGGCTAAGCCCCAGTCTCAGGAAATCCTGATTTCCAGGAATAAAAGTCTCTTTCATCTTATAGGCTGGTCCTTCTCAATGGTTTAAACCGAGAGGACCACATAATCCTGTTTTTCTGTGGGGATGTTTGTAACCCAGGGACAATGTGTAATCCCACTGCAATCAGTGCAAAACTCTTGGAGGAGAAACAAGGGATGCTGTTATTTGTTATTCCCAAGAGTGCCCGGGGAGCAGTGTCCCAGAGGGCTGAGTGAGAACCTCCCACAGCTCCCACTCCCATTCCCCCTTACGTCACCTTTTATTCCAGAAATCAAGCAGGAGTAAGTGTTTGACCCCCTGTTGTTGTGATCTGAATTTCTTCCCCACAGAACAAGTCTTTAGCTCTGCTGAACTTTTCCAAACCAAAGCTGTTAATCTGACTGCCAGGGCTAGACCTAAATTAGAGACAGCAAGTTTGGGGCATCAGAATGAGCATTCCACTCTTCACTGAGGAATCACTGTGGGCGAGAGGAGGAAAAAGCTGCCATTTCTGCCACTCACATGCACCACCTCACTGGGTAATACCTCAGGCTGTTGTTCTGCTGAGGCAAAATCATTTCACCCATTATGTTAAGTATATTTTTACTGACTTCCTTAACAAATTGAATTGAGCCAAATTGTTCTTACCTCTCGGAGATGTGAGTGGAATGGAATCATTTCTCATTGCTCACAGACTGAGGCTGCAGGAGTTGAAGATACATAACTTTAATCGAATTTTAAATAACTTTAAAATTATCTATATTGATGAATAATTGCAGTCTTGGCCAGAAGAACATGTGGGGCATGGACAGGAGCAAAGTCCCCTGGGTTGGATGGGAATTTTGTATTGGGTTAAAGCAATAACTTAAAAAGAGAGCAAAAGGAAGACAGCATTAAATGTACTCTGCAAAGAATGGTACTGGGGGCTCCTGAAAGTACCGGGGACGTCCCAGACGGGTTCCAGAGGGTTCTGGCAGTACCGGGGTGTACCAGGATGTCCTGGAAGGTATTCCAGGGGGCTCCCGGGATGTCTCGGAAGGTATTCCAGAGGGTCCCAGTGGTACTGGGATGTCCCGGGGGGTATTCCAGAGGGTCCCAGGATGTCCCGGGGGATGTACAGGAATGTCCTGGTGGTACCAAGGGGTGTTCCAGGGGGTCTCGGGATATCCCGGGTGGTTTTCCAGGGGGTCCCGTTATGTCCCGGCGGCGATGGCGGTCCCCGTGTGCCCTCTGGCGGCGGAGATGGGGAACAGCCGCACCGCAGCATCCCTGGGGTGGACAATCCCGCTCCAGAGAGCTCCGAGAGGGACCGGGACCGAGATGCGGCTGCTCGGCTCCTTGTTCCTGCTCTGCGGTAGCAGCTGGAAAGCCAGGAGCTCTTGGGGAGAACAAGCAAGGTGGTGGTAACAGGTGTTAACAGGAAGGGTGAGAAATGGAGAGTGCAAAGCTCAGGAACACCAGCAGATCAAGGCATCTCTCCGGTCCCTGCAACATCGACTTCTCCTGCTGCACTGCCTGGCTCCGGAGTCCCCTATCCCCTCCGGCTCAGCCCACACACACTGCTCTCTGGAAGACTTTGTGAAAAACAAGTGCCCTCTGGGTTTCTGTAAGTGCTCACCGAGCTCCTCAGGGGCATCAGGCGGGGTCTGTTTGCACCAGAAGCTCTCTCTAAGTCACCCTTACGAGTATGAAGTCACCCCAAAACATGCTCTGCCTGGTGTGGACTGAGGCCTCTTGAGGAGTTGAGGGCTGGGCAGGTACAGAGTGTGAACCAGCTGTCCAGGATCGTCCCAGCTCCTTGAGGGCAAAACCCCATGAAGGTACAAGGTGCAGACACTGACAAAGGCTTTGCACACCCTCTGCACCAGGCCTGAGCTGGGATCGCTGCTCCTTGGTTTGGTGCACGAGGCAAAGCAGTGCCCCCACTGCCAGGGAATGAACTTGTCCCAGCACTGCCAGACTGGCAGCTTTTAGCAAAGTATGTTAGTTACTTTCCTTGTAAGAACTTTTCCCAGCTACTCCACTTTGTCAGCCCGAGTTAACTTCTGTGACGTTTCTATACTGCACACAAAACTGTGACTGTGCTCCTGAGCTGAGCAGGAGCTGCACGTGCCACTTGCATCCCCAGGAAATGCTCCTGCATTGACAGAGGATAGCCAGAAAGAATTACAGAACCAACAACTTAGCTTGCCACACCATAAATCGTCCTGCTTGAATTTAAAAATATGTATTTAATCACATTTTATGTGGGTGCTGCATTACTTTTCCCTTGCTGTCCAACTCAGTGTCTCACATCACTCAGGGCACCAGTCTGGTCCATGAGAGCTCTCCTTTAGGCTGCTTGGCATTCCAGATGCATTATATTTCCATTTCCATATATATATATATATTTCTGTTGAGGACATGCTGTCAGCTCTCTTCCCTTCTCCCAGCAAGAGGATCCCCGAGCCACTCCTGAGCTGTGGCTCTGTCCTCACCCACCTTCCAGCGGGAACCAACCCACAAAGCTTCCCCCTCACTGAAATGCCGTTCCTGGGCACGTATTTTCCCGTGTGCACTGTGCAAGATGCTCCAGATGCCAATCTCACTTTCTGATGGCGTCGTTGCTGGTGAGGGAGCGAGGGGGAGAAGCGGCTTCGGGAGCCCCCGCTGTGCTGAGGGCACTCGGAAGGGTTTGTCCTCACTCGCTTTGTCCCCTCCTCAGAGCGATCGGTGCTCGCTGCAGGTACAAAGGGCTCAGACACAGGCGGTTTTCCCGAGGTTTTCCCGTGAGAGGTGCCGCGGGATGCCGGGAGAGGGCACTGGAGCCGCGCCGGGAGCCGGGAATACGGCTGGGAATGAGGCTCCATCCCGGCGCTTCGTGTGCCGCTGCCCGGCCACCCGCGTCTGCCGCAAAGCCCGAGCGAACGGGACACGCACACACGGAGAGCCCAGCCAGGTGCGGGCCTGGCCCGCTCAAACCCCGCACAGCCAATTATTGTTCTTTTGGGGGAGTGGCTGGGCTCCTGGAGCCCAGATCCCATCGCCGTGCCCGTGACACGGCCCCTGCCCGCTGTGCTGGCAGAGCCACCCGGGCTCTCGGCCCAGCACTGCCAGCAGCTCACAGCCATCGGCCAGGATTCCCTTCCAGAGAGAAATCCCGTGGATGATCTGCTTTTACACTCCACTCAAAGCTTTAAGTTTCAGAATGAAATGAAAATTTAGTTTCAAGGAAAAGCATCCCAAACTTCTCCCGGAGCACGGAAAAGCATCTTCACAGCGACCTCTGAGCCAGCTCAGCATCACTGTGAAAGGATTCTTTGCTGGGTTTTCTCTGAGATTTTTAACAAGAGTGACTGGTTAGCACCTTCTCTGGGAGACACACGGCCTTGCTCACGCAGAAACCATTCCTTGGGGTTGGCATTTTATCAGATAAATACTTCAGAGGACTCTTCAAGCTACTCCCGAGTGAAAATAATAGCAACAAGGCTCGGTTATCTCTCCCGATACCTTCCCAAACACATCCTTTAGAGGAGTAACTGCCATGGTGCTGGTTTAGCATTCCCAAATTAATAACATTTCTATTCTGGTATCACAGAACCTTAATTGCTGAGCATGTATAAACAAGGAGTTCCAGTTACAAAATTCTCTCATACTCACAGGATTCTTCATTATAAAAACTATGTTTTATCGCCTTCATTTTGCAAATGGCAAAAATACAATGGCTCCCATGATGAAGTTATGCACTGGAGTTTGCTACACAGAATATTCTGGGATAGTCTTTACTCCAGCAGTGCTTTACTCTCCTGTGCTGTACTTCTCCCTGTCTTTACACCATTCCAGTTGCCTGGAATAACCTTCTTATCAAAATGCAACAAGCTGTCTCCAGCTCCTTTACAAACCATATGAACATCCACCTGTTCCCCTGACAGTAACCATATGCCTCTGGATTTGTTCTGGAGCGTGGGAGGCTGCTTTGTGCGATTTGGGCAACATCCAGCTCTTACTGAAATTAAGGGAAAAATTCCCATTGATTCTGTGGCTTCTCGTACCGAAGCCTCAGACTGGAAATTTCATGGGATGCTTTTCTCATATTTTAATTACTGCAGCACACCAGGCACATTTAGGATTCTATATCCAGCAGTGATTATCATTAACTGTAGTGATAAAACACCAGGCAAAGCGTTTTGCAAACTGAGAGTTTGCCATGTCAGAAGGGCAGCACAAAATCACTCCAAAGTGATTTATACAAAGCCCCTTCACACAGCAGAGTTTAAAGCACAGCACACGAAGAGTTACGGGCACCTAAAGATCCAGACCCAGCTGGGGACAGATCCTCCCAAGTCCAGCTCTCCTCAGTCATCCGCGCACACAAACTGTCTCTGTATCAAAAGAACTCTGTCAACACTATTTGGGCAGAATCATAAGCATAATAAATCTTGCCAACTCCTCTGTGAACTGGCTATTTATTGCTCTCATCTCCGAGGCTCTCTGATACTGGAGCTGGAGGCTGCAAACATAAATACTGAAATGATGTGTTGCATATGCCGTGGCTTAATTTGCTGTGTGTGGTTTGAGGCTCGGTTTTGGAAGCCCCTCAGTGCAGCCTGCAGTGCTGCCTGCCCAGGCTGAGAGATAAACACAGGGAGCCCAGCAAACCCCGTCAGCCTCCCTGACAGCCGCAGGAGCCGCAGGGACGGCGGGAGTGTGGCAGCACAGCCGGGCTGTGAACTTCCCCAGCCACAGCTGGACCAGCATGAAGGGCAAAGACAAAAAACCCAACCCCAAACCACGTCCTGAGAGCAGAGAAGGTGGGCAAAACTCATCCCACCCTCACCATCTGTTACTGCTGGTGGTGGGAGACCTCCCAGTGTGGGAGCCTGGCTGCAGTGCAAGAGCTGTGGGCAGGACTTTTCTCCAGCCCGGACACCAAACCTGGCAGCTGATTTGATGTGCTAAGAACTAGATCCAGGCAACCCCCTTTTTTTCACTAAAAATGCCGTTTCTGCAATTTCAAATAAAAGAACTCTTTCCAAGATGGTGCCCCCCACCCAGGGAGATGATTCCCTTTTCCTGCAGGTCAGTGGTTGGAGCAGGCACAAGGCAGGGGGGAGATCCAGCCTCAGAGGCGGATGTTGAAATGCACCTTTTATCATCTCCCCCACATTTAGTGACCATTTCAAGGAAGTGATTTAGTGAAACAGTTCCTACAGGAGCTGTTGAGTCTCTGGGAAAAGACAGAAATAATCTGATGATAGAGGTGATTTCTGAGGTCCAGGATTTTGTTTGCTCATTCATTGTTTCCAAAAGAGAATGGCAGAAATGGAGCTGGATGCAGCTTTCCAGCATCTCTCTTATCTTGAATTTTGGAGCAGACAGGAACACACTGGCACCTCCAGCTGTGGGTTAGCGATTCCTGATGCTGAGCTTACATTTTGGTCATTTCTTTGCTTATAGAAGATTCTGCATGAAAAAATCTTGTCTCAAACCGCTGCCAAATTTCAGCAAGACCAGAAATACTAAATTCCTGGTTCCAGTGAGAAAATAAATGTATTCACCTCGGTTTTATCTAAAACCCCCTTTATTCTCCCTCCTTTCCCCACAGATTTTAATTCCTGCTTGTAGCCTGAATGAAAGAATGCAAAGCTGAGGCAGTATTTCCTTACACAATGCCCACAGGAATTCATAACGAGGACTTTGTATGAAGTCTCTTACACGGTTTTGTGTCCACTTACATGAGGCATCCACCTGGAAGTTAAACATCAGCTATGGGAACTGAGAAGGATGATGCGAGTTGAACTCGTCCTTCTACCCCTGGGATCCGGGAAGTGCTGGTCTGTCGGACAAACCTGAAAGAAGAACAGATAATTTCACCCAGCGTTCTGGGGGCATTGGTCTGCACAAGGGGGTGTGCAGGGGTGTCCTTTCCATGTGAAATTCCTCCCTGCCCTTTGCTGCTGCTGTCTGGCGTCTTCTGCGCTTGAAGGACGGGGAGAGATTTTCGGGAAGCAGAGGGAGGTTGCTTGGATGAGGCTCAGGGTGTTGGTGCTGCCCAGTTGTTCCAAAAGCCACTCATGAGTTCTGGTGTTCGATCTGACGCAGCCAAGGGAGGCTGTGTGTGCAAGGAGGTGAAGGCAGGATGCGCTCTTTTCGATAAGACAAGAAGTGACTGCAACTTTCGTGGCAACTGGAATCAAACCTGACAGCCCATTTAAACATTCTGTTAATTTATAACCAAAAAAAAGGCAAAACGAAAGTGCACATTACTGTGATCTTTTCCATTCAGCACATCCGTTCACTCAGCACATCAAAAATTGCCAAATTATTCACTTTATAGAGACATGTATGCATTAACACACGTATAGAAACCTCCCCCCTCCAGCTGCAATAAAATGATTTAGCAGAGTGTAAACCATCATTAGCATGAGATTCTCTATTAAAACCTGGAAAAGGAGGTATAATACCTGAAATATATTTTTATTACGTTTTTTGAGTGAAATACGGCATCCCTTTTGTTTCTAAAACAGGACAAATCAAGAGATTTGTCTCACATAATTGGTGAAGTTGGTAACTTAAAATACACTCTAGAGCAGATTTATCTACTTGTTGTCTCTGGCAATTTCCATGTTACGAGAGCCCGATCTGTATTTTACCTTTTCATAAAATTATTAATTGCTTCCTGATCTACATTAGATCTTCTTAAAAGTTCAAAATACTGCATCTAAAATAATGAGCCTCCCAAAGATTTTTTGTAATCAGTTCAACTCTACCTGTGAACACAGCAGAGGACTGGGAGCCAGGAATTCTTAAGCAGAGCTCTGTCAGCAATTTGCTGAACTGCAATTGGTTTAAATCTTTCAAGTTGTGCTTGAGTCCCTGCAGTCCTGGGCAGCCTCGTGGAAGACACCAAGGCTGGGACTGAGCCCCGGAGGAACCAGCACAGATTTTGCCACTGACCTGACTGGGATCAGGATCTTCCCCCGCAGGACTGGCCTGGAGATGTTGCTGCTTTGGAAACAAGCAGGATGCTCCTGCAGTGACCTCCAGAGAGCACTGAGCTACCCTGGGGAGCTGAGCTTCATCCTCCTGCCTCCAAAATTAACAGCCAGACCCCTGCACTTTGTAAAGCCTCTGAATTTATAAAACACCAGAGGAATCTGTCATTTTGTAAGAGGCAAAAATGTACAAGCTGCAGATATTTTCACAATTTTTTAAAATAAAAATTATTTAAGTCCAAAAGCTGAAGATTTTACAGACGAACTGTCCTTTCGGTCCACTTTAAACGATGTCTCTGCCATTCTGTCACACAGGGCACAGACTGACTCCTCTCCCTTTTAAAATTCTCACTAATCTCCTTGCCATTGCTATTTCCCTTTTTGTTTTTGTTTTTGTTTTTCCCTGCATAAAATCCTGACAGCCAAAGGGCTGTTCCTGAGCTCAGACCACATGAAGAAACATCAAGCTCCAAGGAAGATTTTCAGACAGAGGAATTGTCTTCCTGTGTCCAAAGACAGATCTGTGAGGACACGTTCACAATCCGAAGAGATGCATCCTCCCTCTCCTGGCCCAGAGAGCACACACAGCATCTAAATCTCCCACCCTGAACTCTGCTTTAGGATTCATTCAGTGCCTCCAAGTAAGATGTCAGGGTTATTTTGTCAGCAAACCTAAACCCAGGTTCCCCTACAGACCTGGGTGTTACAGAGGGACCCTGGAGATGGATTTTACACAAACACACCGACAGCTCCACAGCTCTGCCTCCTTCAGCTCTGCCTCGTTCAGCTCTGCCTGTTCCCAGTGTCTGAGGATGGGTGGCAAAGGGAGCACGTTTAACAAGAAGAAGACGACATTAAACATCAAACATCCCTTTGCTTCTGACAATTAATTGAGAAGAAAACCTCATAATCAGTTGCAGACTTGTCTCTGTGTCGTTAGCGTGACTCCGCTCAATTATCGCGCCGCGGTCCAGAGCGAGGGCTTTGGTTCTCATCTTTGTGAGGGTGCGGAGGCAGCAGACAGAGCTGAGAGGTTAAAGGTGACAGGAGGAGGTCACCAAGGGTGTCACTGTCCCTGAGGCAGCCATAAATAACAGGAACCAGTGTGGTCCTTGGTTTATAGTCCAGCTTTAAACCCTCGGTGTCAGGGAGGTGCTGGGAACAGGGGTGCAGAGAACTGCCCTGCACCAAGGCAGGTCTGACAGGGGCTCCCGGGAGGAAGAGACATCCCAAGGAAGAGTTGCCCAGGGAAATTTGTCTGTCCCGTTCCCCGAAATTTTCAAGGTCAGGTTGGACAGGGCTTTGGGCAACCTGGCCTAGCGAAGCTGTGCCTCGCTCTGTAGGTTTTCTTTGCTTTCACCTGAAAGTTAAAAACCCTTACAAGGAAGCATGCAATGCTCTAATCTCTTAGGACAGCACTTGCGTAAAAGCAAGCGTTTATATCAATGATGCCACTCACTTCAGGCTGATTTTAATCATCAAAGGAGAACAAGCACATTTTGTTTGGTCTTTTACTAGTCAAAAATGGCTGGTGTTTAATAAGCCCTGGAGCCAGATCTCAGTAGGACAGGCTTTTTATGGGCCAGAGGCACCTACCGTAGCGTCCTTTCCCCACACAGCCACTGACCTATGTCCAGCTGATTTGAATTTACTTCCTAAATCTGATGCTTCACCCAGTTAGATCAAAAAACGAGAGAGAAACATGGCATTTCTAGACCACAGTTCTTGGTGTCACTACACATTACTGATAATTTAGGAATGCTACAGAACATCTCAAGTTTAAAGTCCTTTCACGGATCCAACGGAGAGCTAAACCAGATGGGGTTTCAGCATGACCTTTCAACCTAGCAGCCACTGCTGCCCCAGATCGCAGTTCAACAAAGCTGCACCGGGATTCATGTTACATTTTGGGAGAAACACCATGGTTACAGTGAGAATGGATACACTGCCCAGAGGCAGCTCGGGTGGCAGCTCAGGGATGGGAATGGTGCGTCAGTCCCGCTCTCCGTGCAGGTATCTTTATGCCACAGTGGGTGCTTGGAGCTTGGAGAGAGCCTCTGCTCCCTGCCACAAAGTGCTGGGGAAAGAATTCAGGAGTGGGAGAAAGAACAGTGAGAGATTTCACCGGGAAATCAAAGGGAGGGTAAAAAATGAGTAAAACGGGCAAAGTGCTCCGGTTGAAAACACTGTTTTTCCAAACTCAGGTTTCACACTACAAAGTTGAAGCTGAAGATCTGGTGGTGGTCAAAGAGGCCACGTTTTAGCACAGAAGTGGCTGCATTCCAGCAGTGGGGAAGGATTGCTCCAGCCCTCCTGGCTCCCTGGCAGGGGCTGGTCCTGCCCACCCAGGATCCGCCGGCCTCGCCTGTCTGAGCTCAGCCAGTCGGGAACTGGAGGGGGACCATAAACCACCAAGCACTGTGGCTTCCTAATGAAACTGATGGAGTTCCTGTCAATGCTCTCTTATTTTAGACATTGCAGCACTAAAAATAGTGCCTGTAGTTTGGTTTTTTTTTTTTTTTTAGCAAGCTTGTTGTTTTCAGGAGCTCTGTAAACATAAAGGGTTCCATAAACACTCAGAACGAGCTTGTGAAATACTCGCTGTAATACAAAACCACTTGAAAATGCTGTTTGTTACATTGCCCTGTGAGCTCAACAGTAAGACTATGAATACCATTTTGCTGGAACACTGGGCTCTTTACTTAAAATTTATTTTACTTTAAGAAAACCTGGGATATCTACCTAGTTTTTCTCTATTCCATATGGCAGCAAGAAATCTGGATTCTCACAAAGTATTTCCAAAATGCTATCACCATGCCAAAAACCTCTTCAATCTCCTTGCCCCCCATGACAAAACGCTGAAGATCCAGACCTTTATTAAGTCTGCCTGTAACAAGAAAACCAGAAAAGCAAACCTCATGTCCTTCCAGTGGAGATCAGCTGCACGAGAAGGACCAGGCTCGTCTTAATCCTCCAAAGACTGACATCTGTCCTAATTGTGAAATCTGAACGGCATTTTTAAAGCAGCTTTTTGAAGGTGCTGCCCACGTCTGTTGGTGTTTGTGGGAGCCCTGCTGGAGCCTTTGCCCCGACAGCACCAGAGCCGCTGTGGGGGCAGTGCCCCATCCCTCCGGTCCGGCTCAAAGCCCTTGGGATAAAACCTCAGGTAGCCAGTGGGGAATTTCCTAACACATCATCCCAGGAGAGCTGGATGCTGAGCAAGTAGGAGCTTATCAGCAGGTCACTGCTCTGTAACCGATGGTGATGGTGTGCTGGTGCCGTGCCAACGTTCGGTGTCGCAACGTTTTCACAGATTATGCCTTGCGATAAAGGCGCCGCATTTAATGAGTTTGGTCAGCTCAGTTATCGTTTGCACGTCGTGTAAAGCGAGTTTTGGGCTGGACTTTGCAGCCCCTTTTATCCAAAAGTTTCAAAGTGATTTGTCTGTATTAATGAAGTCTCAAAGCTGCCTTGTGAAATTCCTGTTTAGGCTCCCTGAGAGCACCAGGAATGGCTGTAGGGATCCCGGCTGAAGGACGGCGGAGCAGTGGGCAGTGACGGCTGCCCTGCCTGGTGGGGAGCATGGGAATGCTGTTGTGTGATTTTAATTCACTGCATTGTGAACCCACCCAAGGTTTCAGTGTCCAGAGTGTCCCCTAGCAGGAGTTTTATAGATTAAACACAGAACACGTTAAGAAGAATCTCATTTTCCTTACTCTGAATCTGCTACCTGCTCGTTCCATTTTGATACCCCCTGGTTTCTTTCTTGGAAGAGACATTCAAGAACCTAAAAAAGTTTTTAGAACTGACTCAAAAGTGTCTGACACCCAACACTCGCCATGCATTTATCCTTCCTGCTTTCACCAGCACACACCTGCACAGAGATCAGATATTAAATGGCAAAGCAATAATCTATTCAGGTGGTGTGACACGAATTAATAAGACTGACACTAATTGCGTGATTTGTTGCTTCTCCAGCCCTACACTGCCCTGTTGCCAGGGGACATGGTAGGATGGGGAGAGGCAGAGATCAGCATCCAAAAATAGAAGAGGTTTGTATTTGGATGACTGTGATTATACACAGGTACTCTTCACTCATCTTCTTTCTGGTTTTAATTACATTTGAAACCCTACTTTTAAAAGACCATTATTTTTTAATCAATCTCTTTCTTGCATCCCAAACACAGGTTCAATGTTACAGCAACGGCTGCAAGTGGAAAGGAGACAGATTTTGTGTCCCCACCCACGAAGAGCAGTTGATTCACTCCACCCCGTGCCAAGGCCAAATGCAAATTGTGCTAATAGGAGCAGCTGCTGGCTGCACAGCCCAGGGGATAAACACAAGCTCTGTTCATGCTGCTGCCCCAGCTCCCATCCCCACCATCACGCTCGGCTGGACGGAAAGCACCGTCCCTGGGAGCTCTCTGCAGCCGTGGCAGGTAACCGCAAAAGAGATTTTGTGCGCTGTGGATGCAGCTCAGGCAACAGGAGGGAAGCCTGAGCAGGAAATGTGTAGGAAAATGTGCCTGGGCTCTCCCACAGCAAACTGGCACTGTCCTTGGGCAGCCGTGCCAGTCTGCAGCACATTAAGGTTTAGCCCGTGTTTTCTGTGGAGGAAAAAATCCCCTTCCATCTGGATTTCATCCTCCTAAGCCCCAGGAGTGTATGTTATTTGTATATGTTCTGCAACTGACAGGATGTTTTATAGAGTTTTAGGGTAAGCACGAGGATGATACCTGGTGAAACTGTTCTGTATTAAGCTCAAACGACAGACTCTCTGCTCTGCTCTTTTAAAGCTTGTCTGGCACAAATATCTGGAAGAAGTTAAGGCAGGGAACGAGTAAGCCAAGGCTGGTAGAGAAGGGCAGATCCTGGATGAGCTGAAGGTCCACCTCCCATTTTTCCCTCTCCAAGAGTCCTGTATTCCTGCTGCTGCTGCTGCCCCCAAAAATGCCAGGGCATGAGTCCAGGTTCTCACTTTTAAACAGTGATCTGTTTTTAAGAAATCTTCCTAAAAATCCTGTGTTAGGAAATCCTCTCAATGCTTCTGAGCTCCTTTGGTAGAAATCAAATGCCCCTCCTTTGTTAGTAGGATCAGGCAGCAAAGACGGATCCCGCTTTGCCCCTTAGAAAGAGTGTTAATTAGTGTAATTAGAAGGTATTAAGATGGCCTTTATCATCCGAGGGGTATCACTACACTGCCTTCTGCTCCTCTCCCTTTCTCAGCCTTTCACTGGCTCTCCATGCTTCTCATTACTTAAATAAGCCCGAATTTTTGTAACGTGTTTTGTCACTTTATCCTTTGGTTTATTTATTTGCTTGAAACAGAAACTAGAGCCACATCAGCCTCCTGTGCCCTCTAATCTCTTGTTTGTTCCCAGAGCCCACGAAGCAAAGGCAGCCCGACAGAACAGGTTTGAGAGCATCATGCGTTGTACCCGATGTGCATTCCCAGAGCTCAGCACGTGGCTTTTCCTGGGATCCTGCCCCTGGAAGAGACAGGAATGCCCATCGCACCCTGTGGGCTGCAGCTTCCCAGGTCAGGTAGGAAACGCACAGTATCGCAGCCCATGTGGATCCTGGTGGAGCTTTGGAACAGTAGTGGTTTAAAAAAAAAAAAAAAAACAAACCATACGAGAGAGAGATTTCCAGGGATTTTCAAGATTTCAGATCTATTTCAAGGAATGGGGCTTCAATGAGTGTGTGACATAGGGTTGGAGAAAGGGTAAGGCTGAACTTCTTAGAAAAGAAACTCTTTTTAGCTCTGGAGAGCACAAAACCCCCCAAAAATGCACATCCCCTCGCTTTTCCTTTCTCCCTGGATCATGTACGTTTAGGGGAAGAATTCTCCCTGTGTTTGTGAGACACAGTGAGTAAAGCAGTGAATGTACAGATGTTCAGGATGGACAATTTATTTGGGGATAATCTCTCCTGTCCAAAACCCATCACTCTGCTGCCCGTGCAATGGTTTGTAACCATGTGTCCAGCAGGTCTCCCCACTGGAGGCTGAATTTAACATTCCACTTTGGGTGCAATTTTTAATGCCCTCAAATGCTTGAGAGGAGAACAAACATTCGATTTTTTTTTTTTTTTTTTTTTTTCCTTCTCAAAATTCCCGCCTTTGGCTCCCTTTAGGACTCTTCTGACCACCACTCTGGATTTCGTCTGAGTCTCAGGGTTCCAGAGAGTTTTGCCCAATTTCAGACTTTACAATAAAAGTTTTGCCAGATTTACAGTCAAGTTCAGAAACCACTTCTACTTCCAATTTAATGAACAACCATCAGCCAAAGACACCCTCGTCCCACCTCAAGAAATTACATTGTTTGAGTGGAAGAAAACTGTTTTTAATTAATAATGGAGTATGAAACAAGGATAATAATTTACAAGAAGGACTCTGGGGAAAAAGCTCTGCTGCTGTCAAATTATTTCAGCAAGATGATCCATAGAATCAAAATTCCAGTCACAGCAACTTGAGCTGTTCTAGACTGTAATCAGGAAAAATAAAATGGCTCCACCTACTCACCAGTGAAAACAATATATCCCCTGGAAGAAATCCTTCAACTCTCAGTCCTTCTGCATCTTGTGCAATATTTTGTGGCTTTTCCTAGCACTGTTTTTATGATGCTGGCAATCAGATCTTCAAGTGACATCAATACTGGTGGGAAAAAAAACAGAAACAAAATGAACTGGTTAGAGCATAGAAGTTCTGGAAAATCAAAGCAAACAATAAATTTAAAAATGCACTGGAAAAAAACCCCATAGTGGATCTTAATTAAGAGCCTGCTTTTATTATGGCCAAGGCAAATCGTCAATAGCTTGTGCTCCAACTTTTATCAGTATTGCCTTTTCACACAGCCCAGGAGTGTGGATAACAAAGCGTGGCCGTGCACAAGATAAATGCCGTCTTAATTGGACCAACGCACCTCAACACCTTCTAGCTCAATACCCGCAGAAGTCCACCAAAGAACAGCCACGTAATTCGCCATCGAAACGTCAGCTCTTCCCGCAGCACGAACCAGAGAACCCTGCAATTGCTCCCGAGTGGCGAAACCACAAGCATGGAAGCAAACGAACCACGATAAGAGTCTCTCGTATTAAAAGCGTCATGAAAGGCTGAGCACAAAGCCCGGCAAGCAGTGCCCTTCTCCACACGGGCCAGCTCTGAGCAGGCTGCGCTCGCCCCCCCGGTGCCGCCTGTGCTCTCCGGCGCGCTGGAATTCAGCCGCTCCGTGACAATATTCCAGACATGGAATTAACACTTCTGAAAGCTTTCAGGGATCAAAGGTTGCCCCCTTTGCAAGCTTTTTCATACCGAGGACATGATGAAGCAGTCTGGCTCTAGCTGGAAAAATTGTTCAGATGGCACTCAAGGGGCTGTGGTGAGAGGAGGCGGCTGGAGAACTGGGACAAGCTTGGCATCAGCCTCCTCTGCCCTCACAGCCATGCAGAACATGCCTCTGCTTTCCATCCTCGGGCTCTGATGCCAATGCTTCGCGGGGATTTTGTGGATGAAGCCCCAAACGTGGGAAAAACTCCTGTTTGCTCTGGAGTTAACCCGGACTGTAAGAATCTCGGGAAGGAACGAGGAGCTTGTTGAGGACCACAGCGCTCCGGCAGAGGAGCCAGCTCGGAGGCATCCAGCCTTGCCTGAGTGAGGGAAGGGCAGCATCCTCGCTGGGACTGACACAAAGTCAGCCTGCGAGCTGTGCAGACAGACAATGAGGTTTTTATAGGTGACACATCCAGAGCTCGTGGTGTTTCTTGGTTCCCGCGACAGAATGGGATCATTCCCATCATGTGTCTGTGCTGGGAGGGTGAGGAGAGCTGCGCTGCGCTGGCTCCAGCTGCTGCCAGTGCCGCACTCCCATTCTCTTTGCGCTGGGAATTAGGTGCTCAGCACAGCATTTGTTAGACCCCAAATGACTCAGCCATCAAAGCCGCGTTTGCAGAGATTTTTCAGGAGTTTCAAAGACCCTTTTGACAACGTGTGTCTAATTCCTTCAGGCGCTATCAAAAACGCTGCGTCCCCTGGGGATGGCTGACTAAACAGAAGTCTGAAGATTCATGTCATAAATATCTTGAGACAAGCCTGTTGATTCAGTGAAATGTGTGGTTGGCTCCTATTGTAAATGCATTCACAGAAAACCTCACAGTGCGCTGCCGCTTGGGATTACTCGTGAGCAAAATAAATGACAAACATTTTTGGGGGGTTTTTTTAAATAACATTTTGATACATTACAAAGTGGCTTTTCTTTTAATTTTACACCACATCGTTTTAAGACGACATGAAGCAACATAATTTGCTGAGACAAGATACATACAAATAAATAAATAAAAAGGGATTAAAAGGAAAGGCAGTTCTGAAAGTCTGCGAGTTGGAAAAGGCTATAATTTAAACCAGAAAGGTCTGGATCAGATTATCCTGACAAGCTAAAAGGAGGCAAAACTTTGCTGCAGAAAAGAAATGGAGGGAAGGCAATGGTTTCAAAGTGAGAGGGTAACTCACAAAACCATCTCATTCTGGATTTGACCCCAGATCTGATTATGTTTGCTATCTCTGAGCAAACCATGGACCTTCACGATTCAGAGTCACTGATGGGCCAGGCCATGAAGCAGCAGGACAACCATGGGAGACCCAAACCATCATCCTGCAGATCACCTTTGAGATGATCTTTCCATGGAATAACATCTTGGACATTGGGAGGCAAACACAGCCATCGGCCACCTCTAGGAAATTCAAGGATCTTCAAATTCCGCAGATGTCTCCGTCGTAACTGCAAAGCCACGGCAGTGATGGGACAGATTTACTTCAGAGAAAATACAGAGCAGCACCTCTGACACCAACCAGTCAACCAGAATTCAAACCAGCTCAGGCTTTGAATTCTAGCAGAGAACAAAGCCAAGCATTCCCAACCAGAGCAGGGCAGATCCAGATCCTCTGATAGCTCCAGAGGCAGCTTCTTTCACAGTGCCAAGTCCCAGAGCCTCAGCTGAAGGCTGTGGGCAGAGGCTGAACCAGAGATCTCCACCCAGCCCTCAGCTGCACTGGCTGAGATCTGTTTGGCAGAATTGTAGCCTGGTATTTCAAATTTTTTCTTGAAATTTTGTGAAATTTCACCATGATGGGTAGAAGTATCACTAGAACACGTATTTTACAAGGAAAACTACGCGTTTTTGAGGGTCAGTATTTCCCACTTGAAACTTTTTTTTATAAAAAAATGAATTATAATATGGATTTTGAAGAGTATTTTGAAGAAAAAGAGTGTTATTAAAACAATACTACTCTGATACAAATAACTACTATCATAAAACTTCAAGGAATAGATAATTATATTTACATTATTCTATACTTTGTGACTGAAGGCATCCTACCAAAATTTGAAAAAGAAGGTACCAGGGAAGTACAGTAACTTCTGGATCTTAGCAGCTCTGTTAACCCCTTTGGGCGAAGTGTCAGATTAAAAACAAATCTTTAACTTCCCAGAGGCCTGAAAGTGTAAAGAGCCAGTTTTTCACAATGGCAGCCTCCTTGCATTTGTGTCCTCTGGGTTTATGGATAAATGGCAGCAGAACCCTGGCACCGGCACTTTAACTGAGCATAAATACAATCTTGCCAAAAGCCAGCCCAGTGCTGGGAACAATCTCAAATCCAACCTCTTGGGCAGCACTGGAGCAAATTCAGCCCTAACTCTTCTCCCGGTCAGGGGAGACAGTCCCTGGCTGTCCATTCCCAGGCGAATAGAAATGTAACCCCCACCTGCTGAGGTTTTAATGTCATATCCTTGATAATCTCGATACATTGAGCATGAGATTCAGCCTCCAGCCCCGTGCCCTTCAGCTCATGCAACGCCTCTCTTTACAGCTTGCTTACAGATATATTTCAATTGGCAATATTTGAAATTTCCAAATGGAAAATAGCTCCTGGTATGTGGATACAGCCAAATTACAGGATAATTTTATTCCCACCAGTTGTTGCCATGCAGTGTGAAATTACAGCTCGTATTACTCCATACTATGGCTTGCAGAAATTTGGACCAAAACTTTAAAAATATTAATGTGTATGCAGATAGAGTCTTGCACATAAATCAAGCGCACACACTTAATAATCTGGTGCTTTGGCTGTATGAAACGATAGATCAAAGCAGAACAAATGAGAAGATGGAACCCAAATTAACACATTAACTGAAACAGAGCCCTCTCAGATCCTGGAAACCACTCTCTGTCTGGGTGTCACATATCCAATTACATTCCTCGTAACTCAAACGACAGAACAGACTGAGAGAAGCGAGGATGCCTATTCCTACTCATCACCAGCTACTCATAGTAATTTTTTTCAGAGTACTAGTAATTATCCTTAAAGGAGAACAATTAAAACCCAGTGTAATTGGAAGTCTGGTTATGATTACAGATGAGTCAAAGTGCTTTGGAAAACGAACACAGAGCTGTTTGGAGCTCCATTGGTATTTTATTAATCATGTCATTAAAATGGATACATAAAGTGGGTGTAGCTATACAGTGGGATTTTCAAAAGCTCTCAGCACCAGCCACACTCTGCTCTAGTAAAGTTGGTAGGAATTTTATTCCTTGAGCCTGATGGGAGCAGAGTTACACCAGAACTGAGCATTTTTATAGCATCCAAACCTTATTGTTCATAACCAGCCAATTCTCTTGGCATTTCTTTAATTCTTTCTGGTGATCCCATAATCCTGGCATTATTTTCCTGTCCCAGTGGCAGCCCCAGGACTGGAGGTGCTGCAATACCTTGAGCCTGGGGGAATACGGGGCAGAAGAGCCCTTCCCATTCCTTCCCATGAGGATGAGAACTGGTAGGAGCTTTGCAGCTGGGGGATTTAGCCTGAGTTTGCTGCTGGGGGCAGAGTGCACAGGCTTGGCCTTACAGATCTCCAGGGTAACACAGCAATTGGGAGCAGATGGTTGGCATCGGAGAGCAGCTTAAAGAGACAGCGCTGAGACCGGAGAGCTGAAAAATAACAGAACGGGAGATTTATTTGTGGTCTCCGGTCCAGGGCTGTCTAAGAAACATAAGCGGTGGTTGGTACTTTCTGCTCGTCACAGCTAACGTGGGACCTTGAACCAAACAGATTTTGGCTTTCTGTTTTGCAAAACCAAAGTCTGATCTGGTAAGAATAGGTCCAAACAAAGCATGACCCCCTCACGCCGCTCCTCTGATCCGGCTCCATCGAGCGCCAAAACTCCAAAGCAGGTTTGTAGGGAAGAGCGGGATCGTACCTCAAAATGCAGAAATTTAGATTGGAACACTTCCCGGTATTTTGCTCATGAATCCATCATTTGCTGGTGTTGGAAGCATGGACTGCACCATGTTGGAAAGATGGGCAATCGTTTCTGTAAATCCAAGGTCAAGGTTAAGCAGTGGGAATGCAGGAGCAGCTGCCTGCTCTGCTCACTGCTTTGACCAGCTCTGGAGAAACCTCTCTGCATGCATGGACAACCTAGAAAGGCACCACCAACACAGGTAACTTGCAAACCAAGACCTTAAATTCTGCCATTTGTTTTGTGCAACAAAATCTTCGTTCTAAGAACCCGCCTACTCGGATATGATTTATACCAGTGATACAAATGGCTTTTAAAAGGTACCAAAGGTTCTCAAACTCCAAAGCAGACGCTGAAATGCTGTGCTAACAATTGAGAAGATTCCCTGAATAAGATGCTGAGATCTAAATTTTCATTTTGTAATTAAAAGGAAAACAATCTGCTTGTAATCCTCTTGAAAAGTGATCCCCTCGGAATGACTTGTCTTAATGCTTTACATCTGAAGGCAGCAAGGTAAGGCAGTACCACACTGCATTTTGTTCTATCGGAGGGAAGCTGGAAATAATCTGGAGAAAAGATTATTTCCAACTTTCCAGCTCTTTTTCTATAATTAACAGGATGTAAGACATAACAAACAGAGGCTGAAGAAAACCACAAACTCTCCATATGGGGTTCAGTTCCTGTTTACTAGTATCCTGTTTACAGCACAGTCTTTGATGGTCAGATAATCAGGCCTCTCATGTTCCCAGAATGACCACACTTATTCTGTACTTATTTAAGGCTGGGAAGACTTTTTAATAAAAAAATATGTCGAGGAAACAAAGCAGAGGGATTATAACAATATGCATCACTACGGAAATACCAGACTCATTGTTATAGAACACAAAATTACCAAATACCCTTTTGTGTGAAAACAGAAGGACGATGCGAGTTGCCAGTTCAAAGGGAGGCGAGGAACAAAGTCCTTTCCCTCTTGATGCTGCCCTCATGCACGTCTGGGTCATGCAGCTCCTCAGGTGGAGGAAGGGGAAATACCCATTTCCCTCATCAGGAGGAAAGAGAAATACCCATTTCCCTCAGGGGGAGGAAGGGGAAATACCCATTTCCCTCAGGGGAAGGAAGGGGAAATACCCATTTCCCGGGACAATTCCCACTGCGGACCAAGGGCTCCCTCGGGCAGAGGGCAGGTGCTGCTTTCTGAGCTGCTTTCCCCAGCTCCAGGCTGGGGAAGGAGGACGAGGGGGTTTAGCTGCTGCTTTGCTCCTGTTTAGCACAGAGGCCAGTCCAGCACAGACTGGAGTTGAACCCGAGGGGCACCAGAATAAACAAACCCAAACCATTCTCACGCTCGGCAGAACCAATTCCCGCCTTGCGGCGCTCAATTCTCTTTGGCTGAAGAGTGAAGTTCATACAGGACCTTCCCATTCCTGCTATTCCTGCATGTGGCACCCTACAACGAGTCCCGTCATTCTTTTAGTCCAGTCTGGAGACAAGAAAAGGATGCAAAATGCCAATCCTCAGGGATAAGGAGCTTTAGAATAATTCCTCAGGGAGTTGGTGAACTATATATTTAAAAATATTTAAAGACTGAAACGTGCTGCCCATATCGCTGAGACACTGAGGGCTTTCGGCCTTGAGGCTGCATCAAAACTCCCCCACTGGAGTTTGCAGCAGGAATGGCTGTCTTTGGTGGGGTTTGTACTCCCAAATAACAAAAATTTTGCAGTATCAGCTCCTCTCATGATATTCCATTCCTGTGCCATTGGGCATAAAAGTCTGGCTTTGGAGACAGTTCCTTATCAGTTTTGACCTGAACTGGAGCCACATCTGTGTGGACAGTTCTCAGCTTGGGGAAACCTACAGGAAGTTGAGGTCGCTAGAACAGTTTTGGTACTTCTTGCCATGATGTCGTCTTCCGTTGCCTTCTCCACAGAAGAACACACTCTCCTCTCTACACAGCTTCTCTCCTTTTCTTTGTAACACACAACTTTCATAAATTTCATTCCACTTGGCACACACTAATTTTTTTTTGTCGTGTTTTTGTCGCAAAATCAACGCCACTAATTTAATTGCAAACTTTTTTTTTTTACACCGCTGGTCATATACACAGTGTACAGAATGTACAAAAGTGGGAATTTATTCTGTTTTTTTATTTGGAAGAAGAGTTTAGGAGTGGAGAGGCTTGCTGTAGGAGAGCTTCCTATTTTCATTTCTTCTTTTGAACGTGTGTTATGAGAGCAATAATTTAGAGAAATTACGCTTGGCAATCAAGATTTTCTCATCACTTTGTATGTGCTAAGAAAAGTTGCAAGTGTTTAAGTAAATAACATTAAGAATGATTACTAGATAGTCACTGAGAAAACATTGTATAACAGCGTTTATCTCTAAGAGAACTTAGGTTTTGTTATAAATAAAACTGCTGAAATTATGCATTGCAAATAAATAAGGTTTTGCTTATTTAGATTTTTCCTCTGATAATTTTTTTTCATAAATACCTTTTCATTTTGCTTTTAAATCTGTTCAGTGTCTAAAATGGTTTACATCCTAAGCCACGTTGCTATACCAGATTTACTGATGTCATCTATTTGCTTTATACGTTGAATGTATAAAAGGACAGCTCATCAGAAAGGGGAATTAAGCTCCTGAGATCATCTGACAGTCTAACACTTACAAGATTCTGCCTGTATCAGCTAAAATCAGGTGAATTTTATGGGCTATCATTCTTCCAGCCCATTAGTAACCGTGTTTGGATTCATTTATTTATTTATTCTCCCCAAAGAGCATCGCTCAGATCTTATGAAAGAAGAGGAAAGTCCCTGTGACTCATAGAAACACCTTAATTAATGAAGTTGGAAAGGAGTGCTGGTCAGGATAAGCTTCCTCAGGGACATGGTCTCCTGGGAAAATGGCCAATGTTTAAAAATTTCTTGGAAAAAGACAGAAAACAGATGGAAGCTTTTTCAACACTACTGTTTTGTTTTAATGTAAATTATTTCAGTGCTCCCGAAGAGGTTGAGATTAAAAACTTCAGAACACAATTAACGGTGGTAATCTTAATATAGTTTGCACCATAAATATACCTGGCCTTTAACCCAAGAATAAAAGAGATATTTGGGGGGGGTATCATGGGTGTGGGAGATTCCAATCTCGTTTAGCCTGAGGTTTATCTGGAGCACTGTCTTGGGCCAAGATCTCTTTTCACAGTCTCCTGGTTCATACCACTATAAACGAGGCAAGAACCTGGCCCAAAAATTTTATCAGGTTTAATACCATCATAATTACAAGCAGCCCATTACTCTCAGTAATTACACCATGGAGATGGAAGTTTAACTCCATCCTTACTCCGAGACATTCCACTTGTAGGTGAAGCCTGTAGCACATCCGTATGTTCATCCATGTATTCCTCCCAATATTCCTGAGAACAAAGATGGCTTTAAGTCATGTCATGGACATCCCTTTGGAGCAGAGCCCCTGCAGTAGCAACAAGGACGTGGACAATAATTTTTCAGTAAGAGTTAATAAAGCTGGATTTGACCCTGTAACAGAGAGCAAGGAAGCTCCATAACCAAATTAAATTCCCAAGGGCTTTTCAGCCAGCAGGAACATCATTTAATTTCGTACAATTCCTTCCTAACCATGAGAAGGTCTCAGTGATGTGTTGGTCAAACACCGCCACCGGTTCAGCACAAGGTTTGATAGGTCAAACACGGCGGAATTTTGTAAACCTGGCTCAGGCCTCAGCGAGCTCAGCGAGCTCAGCGCCACGTTCATGACTCAGGTGCTGCTCACAGCACCTCAATATTTGTCCACCAAGGCAAAATGAGTCACTTGACACCTCTGCAGGACAGCAGGAGATGGAACAGCAGAGCCCAGTCCCGACTCCCTCGGTGCAACCAGAAAAAGGGACTTTCTGCACCACAGTCACACCACGGCTGAGAAACCTCGTAGCAGCCATCAGGACAAGGCTGTGAGTTGCTGTGAAGATGCAGTTCTTTTGGGGGTATTTTATTCTGGGGCACTGGAATACCAAAGATCTCTCATTATTTTTAAAGGGAAAAGAACTTGACTTTGCTGTTCTGGCATCTGCAGAGTCCATCCTACAAGTTCAGCCATCTCTCTGCCACAGGCCATGGGCTGCTGCCTTTTAGCAGAAAGTGAGGCTTGATCATTGTTTTATTATTATTGAGCACCCTTTAAGTTGATAATAAATCACTTTAACAGCTTTGTCACTGGAAGGCTCCAACAAACACGCTATTGCACAAGCGCATGTTCCACCCTCTCAATCCAAGCGTTTTGGGGGCACCACAGCCCCAGTTTCAGCTCACTGGAGCATCCACAGCCTTTGACAACACAATCCCCTGACCAGGAGCTTCCAGGAAGTGCAAAAACCTCCTCAATGCTCATTTCCCCAGGTCTGCAGCTGAGATATTTGTAATGGAACTGGGATTTTCTCAGTAAAACTGCTCTCCAAGAAATCCTTCTCATGGGGCCTTGCTGAGATTTTTCTATTCTCTTCAGTTATCAAAGAGCAATAAATATTAAGTAGAATTGGTCAATACTTTTTAATGTGGTTTCTATTTATTGCTGAAATCTGCTGCTTTGCCCAAACAGATACAGTTGGGAGGGGTGGGATGGTTTCAGTAGATTTTTTTTTCATTTCAATTATTCTTCTAAAAACAATGGCTTTGAAATGGTCAAAGAAGCTTTCTTTGACATTTTCAGAACTGAATAAAATGGTCTTTATTTGAAGCAGCTCTTTTAATTTTCAAATGTAAGTTGACTTATCACCAAAAAAAATCTAAAGATGGAGATGAATGGTTTTCTGCTGTGGTATGGGAAAAAGATCTGAAATCTTAAAAGGTCTCAAGGTACAATCAACTCATTTTTTGGTGAATTCTTAGACTAGATCTATGCTGAATATACCTGCGGATTAACTGACAGAACTACTTTTTTCTAGAATATACCACCAGAACAAAATCTAATCTACTACATATTGACAGTAATCGGATTAAAGTGAAATTTGATTGAAATTAGCAGCAAAACATTCACTGAGCTGAAAAATTTGGTCTGGACATGTCACACCCAGCTTTTGCTCAGCAGCAGATCTTGCAGAAAGAGCCACTGGGATGAATCTGATCTGATTCTACTCCTACCATGGCTTATGGTTCCTCCACTCCAGCTGTGACAACTTTTCTCAGGCTTTGCCTCTGAAAAGCCCAAAGAGAAAAACTCTGATGGTGCTAGGATGATTTCCAAAGACCGGAGCTAGAACTGGAAAATTCACCCTTTTGACCGAGAATGTGTCAAAGAACAGAAATTAGGAGAAAGAAAAAAAAAAAAAAAAAAAAAAAAGCCCACTTGTCTCTGCAAAGTGAGTGGTGTTTAAACATAAACCGTCAGCCTCTGCTCATCAGTGGCGTACAAATGGCTCACTCAAGTAGTGCAAATATGCCTTTTAGTAAAGCATTAACCCTACCAGAAAGGGATTTACAAAAGGGCAGTGGTCGATCAAACCCTTTGCTCAGATACCAGGTCTCCAACACACCCTCCGTTGGGAGAAGCTCTTCAACAACACCTCGCATCTCCTAGGTAACTGCAGCACCAGATGAGAGCAGTTTTATTAGTTTCCTAATTAAATTTCACAAACTTCATAGCAGTGACAGATTCTTGGTTATCTCTGCTGCAGAAATTCAGATGGGATGCCAGAGGGAAAGGATGGGGCCGCTCGTCTTATTGCCTGCCAAGATTTTGTGCTACCGGTTACACTCGTCAATCTCTATCTGGAGCGGTTCAGAGCTGTAAAGAATTCATTAAAAGGGCTGAGATTTATTAGAGGCTCCTCAAGCTCATTAAGGATGCTGATGAAATGTGAAGCCCTTGAATCCACACGCCATCTAAGAAACGCTCAAGTGGAGCCTATCAAGTTTTGGCAGAGAAGGGAAACAATTTTTTTTTCAGAATTTTTCCCCCCCAAAAATAAAATCCATGCCATGGTTCTAATTTCTGTTATCATTGCTAGAAATGATACTTTTCAGCTGTGTCTCCTTCTCCTGCCTCCTTCATGAGTAACAAAATGACAGCAAGATCTGGGTGTTTCACAGATAGAAGGATGGGAGGAAGATAAGAAATATTAGAATTTGGTGTAAAATGTGGGAAAAAGCAAAAAATGAGGGAATTAGAGAACCGAAGTAGCAACTGCTATGGAAAAACCAACTTCCCCCTCAAAATATTTCCAGTGAAATACTGGAATTACTACAAATTCTAAAATTACTAAAAATTATTTACTAAAATAGGCACTGAAAACACATCTGTTTCGCTCCATTCTCTGCAAGAGTTTCAACCATTCAAACATTTCAGTTACACTCAGAGCTCAGAGGCCTTTGGACTGAATAATGTTTTTATTTTCATCTGAGCTGTTTAAATTGTCACTTTTTTCTATGAAAAACAACGCTTTTGGAAAGAAAAAAGGCAGGTACTTGGTGCAGAATTGTTTTTGTTGCTGAAAAAAAGAAAATCACCCCTTGAAATGCCAGAATGATTGAAAGGAGAGGAAGCGGGAGAAGAAAGGAAGGAAAGGCTAAAAAGGAAATGTGGAAAATTTTCACCGCATTTGAGCTGTAAAGAACGATGCAGAGGAGATGCCGGGTGTGGACTTGCCTTTAGCCCATCTCAAAGCCGAGCGCGCTCAGCTCAGTCAATAAAGGCAGATCAAGCCCCAACCAGGCTTCTGAAAGGAGGGGGTAAAAAACCCAAGCTGCTCTCTTTTAAAACAAGCGTTGGCAGAGTTTAGCTCAGCAGTGACCTCCAGTCCAGCTTGGTGTGAGCTATTTCCTCCAGGGTCTTACAGACGCAGCAGCTTCGCCTCAGACCGCCTTTCCTCGCTGTATAAAGACCTGGGCGCCAAAGGCACGGGGAGTTTCTGCGGCTCAGTGAAATTAATTTTGTGCACAAGGCCTCCCCCCCAGGGAGGGATTATAGCCCAGGTAATAAGAGAAATTCTCTAAGGAGTATGCATGTGAGAAAAAGCAGAGTCTGTGCAGGATGTTGGATTTGGGAGTGCTGTCACCCCATGCAGGGGCAGCCCAGCCCATGACGGCACGTGCAGGGCTGGAGATGAGAATGCAAACGACACAGACTTCCCTGAGTGCCAAACGTTTGTGTTTTCTGTATTTTGTATATCTCGGGATGCAAATACGGTTGAGAAAATTACACTTTGCATCTAGGTGGAGATTGGAATCTGAAGTTCCCACAGATTTAGAGGTGTTCTCATTGGGGCCATTCTAGAGGCAGATTGAAATACCCCACAGATTATGCTGTAACAGGAGAAATGTCAACAGAAACCTTACCAAACACATCAAGAGAACATGAGTCTGTATCGCCTTCTTTTCTTAGCGGTCCCCCGCCTTTTATGTTGAAATAAATGCCTATTCCTCTAGGATTATGTAAATTCTGCTTTTTTTTTTTTTTCCCTTCGTGAAGTTTCCATAGAGAGCAACAAACACAACTAAAACACCCAAATCAGTGTCAGCAGAACAAATTGCCTCCCTGACTTACTAGTCAACAACCCCTATTTCAGGAGGGTTTCTTCAGACCACTACAGAGGAATTTTTTGTGTGTTGGGAGAAGAAGCCCTGTCCACGTAACCTACAGAGCAAAGTGAGGGCTGACCCAAGGAGAACAGCATCCAAACAAATCCAGAAAACATTTGTAGAGAATCATAAATCCACCCTGTAATCAGTGGTGTGGGTGAGATCTCCCTCAGCAAGGCAAACATGTGTCACTGCAACCCTCACACAGGAACACACGGAGAGACGGTGCCAAATCAAACCCCAACAAGTTTTTGCAATGCCAGTGACTAAGACTTACCTGAGTTAGATAAGGCAGGAGAGCCTTATTTGAACTGAAAACCCACCTAAGGAAGGGATGGATTTGTAGTGAGTGCTTTGATTGCTGTTTTCAGGTGCAGAGATGGGTGTCCTGTCTCCCTCCCTGCTCTCAGGAGAGCTCAGGTGGCTGAAGTCAATGAGGAAGTCAGCCCAAAGAAGTCTCATTTTCTGATTCTGTGCTTAAACTGCAGAAGAATCTTGAGCCCTCATGCTGCAGGGTGGGTGGCTCAGAGTCACAGATATTTATGCATTTCCTTACGCCTTTTAAAGTGTGTGTGCCTTTCTTAGAAAGAGCGTGATGGAAAAGGCACTGGTTCATCTCCCCAGGTCTCACTGCTGAAGAGAAACAGTGGCAGGACATTAAAGACTAAGCTGAGCTGCACTAGGGACCCAGAAGCCCTTAAGCAATCAGAAGAACAGTTTGTGGTTTTGTGCCTTCAAGTAATACTCGCACCAAGACTTTCATGCACTTCTCTAGAAAGAAGTGGAACTCCAAACCTCTGGACTCGCTTCTCTCCAAAGTTCAAGACTTTTATGCTCTAGGACCACCTGGAAGAAATTATTTACAAGTTACAGCTGTGTTTTACTCGGGGAAATCGACATCAGCCTTTGTCCTGCATTTCTCTTTAGCAATATTAATAATCTAGGTGAAGACATTGTTATGCCAGCACGGATTAGTTACAAAATCACCACTTGTGGAGGGTGTGGGAAGCTCATTACATCCCTACAAGAGAGAGTGAAAAGATAGAGAGGAGGTTTTTTAATCCACAAGACTCCAAACAGTCATAAATAAAGCCAACTTTGGAGCCCACCAAGCAAGCAGGTGAAAATACATTAACACGAACATTTACTGTAACAAGGCTCCTTTTCCCCCTCCAGACATTTCTGCTCATTCAAAATGTGCAGCGATAAATCAAATTAGATCAAATACAACTGTCTGAAAGGAAGCCACACAATAATCAGTTTTGAATTTTCCCACCCTTCTCCCATAAAAAGCCAGTACAGTATTACAGAAAGTTAATATGTGCATCTTGCCCATTATATCTGGCTTGAAACTGTATAAAATGACATCTGATAGCAGCTTGTATGGACAAGCTCTTATTAAACATAATTACTCAACAAGGTCTATCCTAAATCAGTTAATGATCGGCAACAGACAGATAGAAATTCACTGATATTCCCTGACTTTGCATATTATGGGAGTAGTTTTTAATATTAAAAAGTTCATATCATTCCTACTCGGCTTTGATTTACTACTGATGAAGTGAATGTGAAATCTGATTACATTAATTGAGCGTGTTGTCAGATTGTCACTTTTCTCCTTTTTAATTGCCTCCCGTCTCCTTCATTATCCCTGGCAAGCCACATTTTCAGCCCAACATCCCGCTTTGCATGCCTGGCTTTCCCATATGCTACAGAACTGGTTGCTCGCCGAGCTTCCCCGAGCTGCAGGATCTCGTTGGGGTAGCCTGGGTGCCAGGAGGAGCCCTGTGCTCCCCTGGGAACAGGTAACTGCTGTTTGTATTTCCTGCTGCAGGGGCGCAGAAATGCAAAAGGAGGGAATTGTTAGAAAACGTGAAGGGCAGCATCTCTGAGCGTGGGCAGGATGGTCTGTGCCATCACAGGGGTTACAGACCCCTTCGGGATCCTAACGGGAGAAACTGATAATTCCTCACCTGTGTGTGTGCGCTTCAGCTGTTTTAATTCACAGTGTTATAAAAACCTGTCTCAAAGCTCTGTCTGGCAATTCAAGGGGTGGTTTTATATTCTCAGGGGTTACCTAGAACTCCTCTTTCCGAACTGCTGAGCAGTTTTCCCTACTCTGAGGAGCACCGTGTGTGTTTTACTATGAGCTTGCTCCTGCAACGTGGGAATCCTTGCAGAGCTGAGCAGCAACAGGCAGGAGCAGACCCAGTAAAGCGTTTCACCTCATGGTCTCCTCCCTTCCTCTCCGAATCCCCACAAACCACACAGAAAGAACTCTCCCAGAAACTGAATCTCACTCTAACTTACCCAACACCGTCTTAAATTTCCTGAGATCTCCTTGATTTCCACGAAACGCTGTAATCTGCCTGGGAGTTAATCAAGGGGTTAATTAGTTAGGTAGTCCCCTCACACCCCCGCTGTATTCATTTGTTTTAGGTGAAGTTACACCTAGTTTTAAACTGCCACTGAAGGAGAGTCCCAACTTGTTTTGCTATCAGTTGGCTTTGATAATTTGCCAAGGAGTTAATCCTGCCTGACATGCAACTCACAAGATACACCTCACCTGTGCTTTATCAAAGCAGCTCTCCTGTGCTGAGTGCAACCCTGCCCAGGGTTGTTGCAGCCCTGGAAAACACATTTTGTAAATGATTCTGCATGTGCTTTTAAAATTTTCTTTTCCTCCAGGAGTTTTGTCTCTCGCATTACGGCTCTCACTGTGTTTATGGAGTCACCTTCCGTCCTAGAAATTTGCCATGTTGCGACGCAGGCTCCTGGCAGCTGTGGGATTGGAAGGGAATAGCTCACTGCTAACACAAACACATTTGCTGACAGTGTAATTACACCCTTCCCCAGATTTTTTCCTTGTTTTCTTAAATGCAGGACACCTACAGTCACAATAGCCATATATCACTTGCCTGTAGCACAGCTTTCTTTCCCCTGTAAAGCGTTAATGAAGTTCCTGTCCTTGTTTCTCAGTAATTGTAAAAGCATGTTGGCTAATATACTAGCCACACTTTATTAAAACACTGGCCACACTTTATTAAAACCTAACAATCCGAACCCGTGCTCCCTGCTAAGGAGACCTAACTCCAATTTCATTTGGAGTTCATTTCAGCATGCTCAGATCACACACTTGGTTTTAATTCTTCCAGGGCCTGATCTGAAGACAATGTGCCCGGCTGCAGCATTTTCAGCTGGTTCACATTTGGCTGTGGCTGTGTCTGCACGACTTTCTACTGCGAGGCCTGATCCTGGAAGGTGCTGAGGGCACAGAGGGCTCCCCGAGGACCTCTTGGTTCTGCAGATGTCTCAGGGGACACGGAGCCCCTGGGGTTGGGTGGCTCCGGGCTGGGTCAGGGAGGTCCATGCAGACCTCGCAGGATGCTTTGGGGTCAGCAGTGACTCAGCAAGGCGGTGATTTGAAGGGGACAATGGAGGGGGTGGTGGCAGCTAATTACTTGACAATTATTTCTGTTGAATAATTCTT
>VZRN01000251.1:291909-355209 GCA_013397935.1 Dasyornis broadbenti
TTTTTTCTGTACTAATCCTACATCAAAGAGAAATCTGCACTGGCTAATTATGAGATTCAGTCCCAGAAGATCACTATTACACCCAGGCTATTCTCACTTTTCCCTCCAAGCCCTTTTCCTTCTCTCAGCCTCTCTGGTCTGTGAGCTCCTTATGAAGGGAGGTGGTGATGGTGGCACTTTTCCCGCTGCCACTTACAAGGCTGTGGCACACACTTCAGTGTGGGAGCCCTGTGTGTTTATTGTGCTCTATGGCTCCTTCTGGAGGATGGAACTGCAAACAGGGCTTGATCTAAAGGATGGACCTGCGAAGAGTGAAGATGAATGAGATACAGGTGGGCTTGGACGCACATCCGCATCCTAAATTTTACTGACCATAGAAAAGAGACAGAGCACAACAACAAACAGATTGAAAAACACTCAAATGCTATTGGGTATTGATAGAGCAGTTTGTTCTCCCAGAGTCCCTATTTCCCAGGCAGGCCATCCTGCCATCACACCACAGCCTTTCCTTGTGGCTACCAACACGCCAGCTGAGGAGATGTTCTCCTTGCAGAAATTCTGTCCGGGTTTTCCCAGATGTAGTGATGGTTCACCTGGCAGTCAAGTGATGGAAAGGACTATTTTGGCCTTAAAACCTCCCTTAGTTCTGCACTCGCTGATGATATTGATATCACCAGGCCTTAAACTCTTCTTTCTTGAAGGGTGACTGCTGTAGTGCAGTGGAGGAAGAAAGAAAGAAGATTTATTTGACTTGAGGCTCAAGCTCCTTTATATTAGCAAGTCCCAATCCAGGTAAGTACCATGGGCTTTCTGACTTCTCCACTGCTTTACCTTTCCTTTCACACGCAGTTTATAATTTCCTCCCTCCCTTTCCATCCCTCTTGCCTCCTTTCTTCTTCCTTTTCACGTTTCTCTTTGGGCTTTTCTTTCCATTGCCTATTTCTCCCCACTACACTTCTGCCCTCCAACCTCACAACAACCCAAACTCTCAAAGAAATCCTTAATCCTCTCCTAATCTGAGGCATACAATCATTAGCGAAAATTAATATTTTTGCTGCTTTGTGCTGGCACGGCAACAGGGAAACCTCCATCTCTGCCCTGCTGGGGGAGCAGCCACTACAGCGCAGTTGCTTTGGAGCAGCACCAGATTTACGGATTAGCTTCTGCAAAACACAGGGTGGATGAAAAGATCTGCTAGGAAGTGAGGAAACAAGAAGAAATCTGCCTTCTCAGATGGGTTCAAGGTTCCTCTTTGTTTTTTGAGATCCGCCATGCTGTCAGGCCGGAAGGGTTCAATCTAATGCTTGGTCCAGCCACTGTCTTCCCACTCCAGGTAGATAAGAGGAGCACAGACAAAAGAGATCATTTTGCTTAATTCACATCCTTTATCCCTTGGAAGTTGTGTGTGCTGGGGCTCAGAGATGGCCCAAGGAATCTCAGCTGGGAGAGGGCGTGTGTGGGGTGAGTGCAGCTCCCAGCCAGGCTCAGGCAGAAGCCCAATATTCCTGCAGAAACAGCTTGAGATGAAACCACTCCGTGTGAAAAGCTCAGGAGCCCACTTGGACTTTTGGCAAGACCAGGGAGGGAAGAGGTCCCTTCACTCAGTTCAAAACCCAGGAAGGGATGGGGAAGTTTCACAGGAGCCAAAACATCAACTTAAACAGTGTATTCACTAAAAAACAAAAACACACTCTTTGTGTTTGTATTCCCTCATTGCAGTTTTTCCTTACTGCTACATACGGACTCATTAACAAATTAACATGTTTTGATTCCAGTGTGAAAGTCTTGAGATAATTGTTACAGCTATGGTCCTGAGGCTGAAGAACTGTGCTTCTGAAACGCTTTTATAGACTACAAATTGGATGCTTTTCATACAGGTTATCTAATTTTAATTACAATTTCCCCTCTGGCAAGTCTTTCTTCGCTTTGAAGTCATTCGAGTTTTGTCATCCTTGGGGAGTGAGCAGTTTCAGGTTATCATCATGTCAGATTTTATGTCCATAGAAACACTTTTTCAACAGTTCTTTTACAGGAGGCAAGCTTTCATCTGTGGGAGTTTTATTGGTCTGAAAGTTATGACAAGCAACTTAAGTGTAAGTGATGGCCTACTTGTAATGTGAAAAAAACCCACCCTAAGCGTATACGTTAGCCACTAAAATAAACAGCAATTACTGTCCCTACAGAGGCAGTTGCAGAATGTAAAAATAAGACATTATTTTCAACCCAGTGGTTTTTTTCCTCAAGTAATCATTTGCCATTTCCAAGCAGTATTTTGTCTGCCTGAGTCAGGAATGGCTGGGAAGAAGTGCAGGGGAAGTAGAGGAATACTGAAATGAGATCATCTCTCAGAAAACGACCCTGTCAAGGTAAAACATCTGTCCACCAAGCCCTGACGAGACACCCCTGAGCGCCAGCAGGAGTTTTGACCACCAGGCTGCTGCTGGGTGCATTTCTCATGACTGATTGCATAACCCTCAGCGTTCTGCTTTCATCAGGAGCAGATACGGTCCCTCCCTCCGCTGCATTAGATGCCTGCCGCCCATGTCTAACATGTAATCTCTTGCTCTTTATTGCCAAGATGTTTACTGATGTTTGCCAAAGCCAAGGAAAAGAAGGATTTAGCACATAAGCATCTCCTTATGAAGGGCTGATTTGTTTGCGTTTGGAGCCTCAGGCACTATGTCCAAGGCACAAGATGCTGAATCCTAAGTGTATCAGCCAGGTCTGCATCAATGATTTTTTTTGTTTGTCAGAATTTTCTTGATGAAGCTGTCTGGGTTTGCATTGCCAGTGGCAGTGCTGGCATTACAAGGTCCTGCATCCCCAGGCTGATGGGCTGCCAACACGTCCACTGCTGTAACGCTCTCACAGCTGCAATAAAACCAGCAGCAACTCAGGGATGCTTAAACCAACCTGAGTGTTCAGACCTTTAGCCTGCATAGTTTTAAGGCAGTAGGAGAGACAAGAGCAAATAGTTCATAAAAACAAACAAACGAGCACAAAGCTTGAGGAGTTTGCTGGGGAACATGAAAACAAAGTGTACGGGGGAGTGGAAGATGTGTGCAGGTTCTTCTCTCATCTCTGACATTCCAGAGGTAACAAACAACAATCAGCCCAAGCTGAATCCAGAAGTGACTCGGAGGAAAAAGTTCTGTAGCATCATGGCTCACACACAGAATTGCCACTGTCTTTATGGGGATTTCTAATGATATGATTATACGAAAATTTCAGGGTTTGCTTCCCTTTCTTCACCCCCAAGACCCTTTTCTTCATACAAGAGATCTTGGATCCTGTTCACTGGAATTAAGTCAGGCATTTTCGATTGAAGAAGATCACAGGAATTAGCCTGAGTTGGTTGAAATCCCTTTTGAATTTATCTAGTCCTTTAAAATCACATCGATTCGGGTTGCAGCTTCAGCCACCTAAGTTTTTCAGGTAGAAAAATTATGGGTTGTGCTGTCATAAACAGGATCTATTTTCATAAAATGCTGGATATTGGTCAGAGGATTGCAAATTAACAAGATCTCCTATGAACAACAACCACAAATGTTTAAATAAAACAAATAAATGGAGTTGGTACTTTCTGGTCTTTCTCATCGGACACAGTTTTGGGTAACCTGTGACATTAAAAGCGCTATTCGAGATTTACTCCTGGAGCTCAATTTGCGATGGGTTTCTGATTTTTAATAATAAAGGAAGTCCTACAGAAGACATAGTTCTTCATGACCACCAATGATTCAAGGGATTCCCTCATTTTCAGGAAGGCAAATTGGAAGAATAGATCTTGGAGCTGCAAGCGGAGCCACTAGAAAAACAGGTTCAGTTACTTGGGCTAAATCAGAGTAAAAGAGTGTCAAATCTGTGAGAATCCAAGGTGGCCAAAACGCCTCAATTCTTTCAAAGGAGTGTCACTTGCCTGTCACCAGCTGGTTCAAGTGTCATGAGAGTTGGTTTCCCTCTAGAAAGTGTCTGGGAGAAGGTCTGACAGAGCCTGATGGGCACTTCCAGAGGGAGATTAATGCTTTCAAACATCAAAGCAGAGCTCGATGTTAAACCGTGTGAGGATGTCAGACGTTTCATGAAGAGGGTTTAAATGACACCGGTTCTTTGCAGGTTTGACCACAGGGTCCTGCTTTTAACCCTTTCCTCGGAGCAGTCTATTCCAACCAGGGAGAAATCCGCCTCGCTTTGAGCTGCAGGAAGCTCAAACCCCCAGTTGTTTTCCTGGGTCGCTCCTGGTGCCGTGGCCTCCAAAGGGGGGAATGTGACAGATCCTCCATTTACAGCTTCTTTCTGGAGCCAGTCCCACCACCCTACTTCTCCCCAAAGCAGGGACACGATGGTTTTCCAAGGAATGTCCTCATCCCTCAGCATCTGCTTCCTCACAGAGATCCCTGACAGATGAGGTGGTACCGAACACTCCTAATTATGAACCCGAATTAACTGTATCCATTCATGACCCACAGCTGTGTCAAAACCACACAGCAGTAAAAAAAAAACTCCTCTGACCATCCTTCATCACCTACACTGAAACTCATGTTCTGCTCTTCTGTCCCCTCCACTCTCTGCCACTGAAGTAAAGAGGAGGAAAAATACCCTGCAAAGTCAATCTTCCCTGCATTTGTTCATTAAAATATGGTCAGCCTACATGAGAGTTTTATTTGGAACAAAAGGACTTTTAGAGAATTAGTCACAGCCTGGGAGGCAGGAGAGGGCATTGTTTTATGGTACAAGAAAGGCTTTGGGAAGCAGATGATTCTAATTTACCTTCTTGACTTTATTCAGCCACTTTCAAATAGATTTCTCTTCATGTGGACTGCAGTGTTTATGGCTCTAAAGAGGAGGAAGGCTCACTTTTAACCCCTGGAAAAGAACAAGGCTGAGAAATAAATCCTGCAGGATTGTACTTCTTGCTCGATTGGCAAAGATTTGAGCTCAGGTGACTTCTCCAGGGAACACCAGCTAACATCAAAAATTCCCTGTGAAATCCAAGTGGGGTGTTCTTGCACTTAAAATGAAAAGGTCTCTGTTTCAAAATGAAATTCTTCTAATTTAGATATTTAATTGAAATATACTATTAAAATTACTTGATTTTAAACTTCCATGTATGAAAATGTTTTAATTTACTTCCACTTATATATGTTTATGTTCTGTTCTAAGATGCAAAATTTTGGGGATAGAGTTTGAAATTTTCAGGCTATTTGGAGTGGGGTTTTGCTTAATATATCTCAGATTTCAGGGTAGTGAAATCAGTTTTTGACCAATCCTAGTTAAAAAAAGACCTTTTGAGAAACCTTCAGGATTGAATTTATAGCTTAAAATCCAACTCTCAAAGCGGCAGTGGAAAAGAAAAAAAATCACATTTTATTCCTTCATGTATTAAAATTGTGATATAAAACCTCCCTGTATTTACATGTGTATGCATTTATTTAATATACATTTTCTTTAGCTTCTGTCTTAATTTCCTTCGTTTCTTTTCATTTCCTTAGAACCTTCGTTGAAAGAAAATGGTAAAAGGGAAACTCACTGAATGGTGACCTCTCATAATCTCCCTTTTTAAAAGAGGAAAGCTGAACAAGCAGAACAAAAGGTGTTTTACTCTGTGTTTTCAAATCTTTGTTTTGGCAACCTCCCGTAAAACTCAGATGCCTGAAGAAATGTTTGAACACCAGAGACCTTTGCTGAAATGCAACAGTTACATTTAAGTTGTTCTTTGCCTACCAAAACATTTTATGCAGACATGTAAGACCTTCCCAGAGATAAATCCCACACCTTTCATTTTCATACATTTAAAAAAAAAAAAAAAAAATTACTTAAGTAAATTTTTCTACTTTAAAAGTTCACAGAAGGATGAAAAGGCAAAAAAAAAAAAAAAAAACACCAAAAAACCAAACCTATTTGTGAGGCCTGTTCTCCTTCGTACGCATGTAAATAGATTTCTCTCTCCCCCACAAAAATACATCCCTCATGCAAACACATATTTGGATTGGCTCGTCCTTCATCCATTTCCAATCACAAAAGCCACCGCTCCTCCCGATGGCGATCAAAGGCATGAGCACAGCGACTCTAACAATTGCTGCCATGGAGAAACAATTTAATGAAAACATCTGAATATATTTTTAGAGCCTCATAATACAACTTCTCAACTGGAAATGAGGGGGGAGGAAAAAAAAAACGCATCTCATGACCACGGGTTTGATCAAGCCCACCAAAAAAAGCTCTGCAGAGCACAATTTGAGAACCGTTGTATCATACTTGAATCCACCAGAAACCAGCTACCCAAATGTAACAAATGAAGGCACGGCAATTTAGAAGGGCAAAAATATCACTACTTGTTAGTGTACTGCTGGTAGACTACCCAGTGATGAGCTAAATAAGCACTTACACAATCACTTTAGTTTCCAGTAATGTCATTCAAATTAGATTGTTCAGGGGCTGTTCTGAACCAGTGCTGAAGTATTGGCTTGTGCTGCTGCTTTTGAAATGGCTGAAGAAACAGATAAATGGAGTTCACAATAGTTTGTTTTTTTTTTTTCTTTCCCTAAAAATTTAGGGATAAGACTGGGCTACTCAGGTTTTTTCGGTCATTTGGAAATGAAGAGCAATTACATATTTTGCTGAGTTTTTGCCATTTTACCTGTGACCCACCTCAGTTATGTTTGAACCCTTCTTAATCAAATCTGACAGAAGGTCAGATAAATAGTAATTTAAATTCCTTCAGTTTTTGTGAAAACAGTTGGGTAGGTACAGGAGAGAGGCCCCTGCAAATACCCAAACCAAACAACAGGAAAACTTCATTTGGAGCTTCTCCTTTACAGATACGAAATTAAATCAGTTATGAAATATGAACCCAGAAAAGAAAAAATCTTCCTTAGTCCTGGTGCTCGTGCAGTATCTTGTATTTTTCTTCTGTTTTCTCCTGATTTTCTGCCTTAGCTGCAGAGCCAATTCCCTGTCCCCAGTGCCTTCACTGGGTGTTTGCAGGACGCATGGAAAGCCAGAATGGAGACCTTCCCTGCAGCCCTGGTTGTGACAAAGGCAGTTGTGATAAGAGTCCTCAAAAATCTGCCTTAAAGTAGCAAAAAAGCAGGAACTTGAATACTGCAGGATGAACTCCATGAGGTTTGCTCCTGCCATGAGCCACCAAGGGCCAAATCGCATGGCTGTGCTCAGAATGAGCTCCCTGGGCTCTCCCAGTTGTGAACTCAACCCTTCTGCTTGGTCTGGGAACTCTTTGAAATCAGTGTAATTGCTACTCCTGCCATCCTGAACCCAAACATTTCACACGCACATCCTCCCCCAAAGGCAGCATTGCTGGGATTTTTGCACTACATCGCTTCAGCTGTTTAAAAATCACAAAATCCTTCAGTTAAAATAGAAATCTGTATTTCACTGCAAACTGCTTTTTGACCAATATTTAACACCTAGTGTCTTGCCCTTTCCATGCTGTATGGGCCCGGTGACCTCCGATCTGCACATGCCAAGGAAGGCCCTTCTGACATCAAAACATTACTCAAGAAAATTCCTTTCAACAGCAGGTACTTTACTGACCTAGATTAAGTTGCTCGAGATGTCAAAGCCCTGGAAAAAAAAAAAAAAGAAGCTAAAATTGGCCTAAATGACTTCAGGCATAAAATCTGACCAAAGGAATTATGTCAGATGCTATAAACAGAGAGGAAAGCATGTAGGGAATATGAGGGATCAAAGGGAAAATCAAGTTAGTGTGATTTTTTTTGTTTTCTCCCAACGAAAATAGATGCTCCTACTTGTTCTGATGTGGAAGGAAGCAATGGCTGCTGGCTGCCACACAGCTGAGTACAGAATCCTTTTAAGAATGTTTTAGGAAGGAAAACCAAAGATGTGTTGACTTGAACACTCTATGCAATTCTGGGCTTCATTTAAAACCTCAGTCTCTCAGTAACAGGAATTACAAACTCAGGATCTGCAGGGCTTTTTTGGAAGCAAGGCTTTGCCCAGCAGAGTCTCTGTGGAAAAGCACGTGAGCAAATCCCAGAGAGGTGCAAGGGAAGGGCTTGTCCCAGCCCACAGCCCCAGCCCTTGTGCTGTCATGGGGGAGTCATTTCTATGCTTCCAAAATTCCCTCTTGACTTCATTTCATAGGCAAGGAGGGCAGAAGGACCAGGGAAAACAAAAAGGGCAAATATCTGTCAAAAGAGAAACTGCCCAACGCCTCGCACTTTCAGTCTTGAATTAACTCATATGTTCACAGCCACACTGTTTTGAAGGAAAAGCTTCCTTACTGAAATCCGTGCTGGTTTCTGACCTCAAAACTCGACATCTATTCCAGCACCAGAAGCAGAGGCCTGACTTTTATAGGCATCGAGCAGCTGAAGCACATTAAGGCCCTTCAAAGCACCCTGGCCCTGCTCTCTGCCTGCTCTCAGCAGCCTGGGCTTCAGCGGGCAGGTGTCAAATCCAATCCCTTCACTCGGACAGGGAGGGGCTCTCCTGTCCTGCAGATTCACATCCAGGCACTTGAGAAAGGTCACAACTGCTCCGTCCTCCTGTGGTCAGGGGCTGCAGCAGCACGGACACAGCTGGGCCCTGAGTCCAGACAGCTTCACTTGGAGACAGCCGGGAGAAAGGTGGAGCAGCGTTTGTGCTGGCACCTCTGCCAGGAGCCCAGTCAAACCAAGCACTGAAACAGCTCCAGCTATTCGATGATAGAACTTTCAGAAAGTATAAAAATACGTGACTTTATGAAGCAAATTGTAAAGTTCGTTTTTGGGGTGTATTTGGCCAGCAGATCCACTCCAGTGCCAATGCCTGCAGTTTCCCCAAATGGGCATTTAAACACAGCTTTGCAAAATAAGTTTTTTAATTGGTTATTCATGATGAAAATGTTACAGCGAGCTAAGAGTGCCCCACAAGATGGATACTTAGAAAACCAGTTATTTTTGTAATGGACATAAATAATCCACTCGACAGTGCCCTGGAGAACACTCCCAGCTCGGTTTGCTGGCTCTCCAAGCCTTGCCACCAGAGGATACAGAGACTGAACAGGAAAACAATGAAACTGTGCATGTCCTAGAATAAAAGAGCATCACTCTTTCTAAAATGCAAAACTTCAGAAATTGTAGCGAGGAAAGCAGTAAAACCAAACAGAATATCAACTATTACGTGAAACCAGGACTGCTTGATTAAACCTGGAGTATTGGAGACCCCTTTGTCCATGGAGATCCCTTTGTCCATGAGGTTTGTAAAGTTTCCAGGTGGAAATGAGCAGCTGTTGGAGCTCTGGTTGGTACCAAACCTGTAAACACTGCCAGGAGAGGTGCGTGAGCCATGGACCAGCACAACTGTTGGCTAGAGAGGCAATGACAGGAGCAGAGAGAAAAATGTGACTCCTTCCAGCTCTCTTGGAACTTCTAGAAAGTTTAACAAAGCACATGGGGCGGAAGCACTTCTGCATTCTGACTAACAATGTCTGTAGATCTCCATATGCCCTAAAACCCCTCAAATGTGAATGCAAGAAGCATCGCCCCCTTCTTTAGGGACAAGCATGGATGATGGATTTAAAGTGACCTGCACAAGCACATTGACACCAGGGCAGATCAGAGCCGTGCCTTGGATCACTGAAATCACCATTACAGCAGCGAGGCACAAACCTCAGCCCGAGGAGCAATAGGATTTCTGCTTTTCAGTTTCCAGTTGCTGAGCTCATTTCTAACTCTTGCAGAGTCACAGTGCTGTTCCCATTAAAAAGAAAACAAATGGATTCACTTAAATTGAAATATAAAATCCTTCCCTTGACATTGTTGCTTGGGCTGCCCTCTTTGACTGAATTATATCCCAGTCTCCTGACAGTCCTTAAGGAAGTGCTTAAAGCCTGAGTCTGCGTAACACCCACTGTGAGGAAGGGGTCACCCAAACTCCTATCTCCTACTGCTCAATTTAGTTAAGAAGAAAAAGCCCGTGCTCATATTCCAACACATGTTTCTGCTTTTAGATCTCTGGGAACTTTATGTGTCGTTTTTTTTTCAATCCGTTCTCAGAGCTAATGTCAGCGCATTCAAAGTCCAGCGAGCTCCTTGTGCCCCCAGAGAGAAGGGAGTGCTGGTGCTGGCTCTGGGTGGCTGTCAGGGCTGCCCCAGAGCCACCACCCCGGCTGCCCCTCCTGCAGGGCCAGGGCTGATTCCAGCTAAAATATTGCTGGCTCAGCTCCCAGCTCCGCTGGGACACAGGTAATAACGGCCCAGGCAGTGCCAGCAGGACTGTGCCAGGCTGTGCCTCTGTGCAGACACCCAGGGGTGACCCCAGGGCTGGCCTGCAGCCCTGGCACCAAACCAGCCCAGCCTTCACTGCAGACACTTCCCATCCTGAGCTGCTGCTCCTCACACCTGCGTTTGCCACAGCAGCACGCTCAGCATCCACTCCAGAGGAGAGCAGGTTTTCTCCTGCGTAGTTTCAATACTTGGATGTGTGGATGTGTGTGAAACAGCAATTTATTTAGTTCTACCTTCAGAGAAATTGTGGCAGAGGAGGAGAAATTGTTGCCTGTTGATGCTGCAGACCCATGTGGTCTCAATTTTTCCTACCCCTTTTCTTTTATTCACCTGCTGTCTCAGACAGGAACAATCTTTTGGGTGTATGTGTTGTCCAGCTCTCTCAAAGCAGAGTTTCTAAATGTTATAATGAGTAAACAATCCAGATTAATTCATTTAGAATTTAGATCTTTTCATGAGCCAGAGCTGGGCTCATGGGCTGATTTTTTTGTTTCTGATGAGTGATAGAGATGGGCAAGTTGCTTCAGAAGTTGTTACGCTTTGCTGGCACTGAAGCCATATATAATTTAGGGCTGCCTAAAGCGTCTATACTCCGTTTCCATCTACTTCTGCCCCAAGCATAGACATAACTTTTTAAAACGGACACAAAAACATCTGCAGCTGCTTCATCTGTAGCAACAGCCAGTCCTTTTTGTGTCCCTGAAATGGCATAAACCCAATATAAACAGGAATAGGAAAATACTTTCGAGTATTCTGCATTTTGCAGCTTCCATTAAAATTAATGAAAATGAGATCTAAGAGTTCCAGAAGCAAATGAGCACTAGAGTGCTTAGAAACGACACCTTAAAAAATTAAAATACTCAAAGCATGTGAGAAAATAATTTTTTCAAAGGAGACTTAATGAACTCTGACAGTTATTTGTATAATGTTTGTTATGTGGCATCACTAAGATTTTTCTGCTGGTGAAGGTTAGATGAAAGTGTTTTGACAGCTCTCACTAGAGGGATGATATTTAATATAGAACAGTTTGCAAAACAGTATCAGGACCTGGGAATACCTTTTTAGTTAGTCATGGTGACCTCCAGCCCTGTGAAGAAAAAAAAAAATCCTAAATTCTGTAATTTCTGGTTTTAGCAACTCATCTCACAGAGGAAAAAATGACCTGAGATTTTAAAATACCTCTTTAAGGCAAAATGGTGTATCCAAACATTAATTTTTGTGGTGTATGTGAACTGAGGTCTTGGAAATGAGGAAGCCCAGAATGGAATCTGAGCAGGCTGGCTTTGCAGAGGAGAATAATTAGCAAAATGGAAAAATCTCTGAAATCTGGGAAGGCTCAAAACCTAAAGTTTCATCCTCAGCCCCGCACAGGAACACAATGCAGGGCACGAGGGTTGTCAGCCAAACTCCTGCTGTGGACACTGGGGCTTTCCAGGCTCATTTCCACCCCTCCTGGAGAGCTTCACCCTCAATTCCCAAATAAAGAAACCCAAACGGCAATCGCATGGAAAGAAAGCAAAGTGAACATAAGGAAAAGATGTGGGAAACCAGCACTGCTGTTCTCTGGTCAAAGACTCCTTCTGAGAAGGTTCTCCACTCACAAAGATTAATTCTACATTCGCGAACTTTCTACCAAGCGAGGCGTTTTTCCTTCACGCTCAGAGGAGGCTCCTGTGGGTTTCTCAACTGCCTGAGTAGGATTTTCCTTCTAGGAAATTTGTACTGAGCAAAAGAAAGGCCCAGCATCACAGAGAGACTTTAGACATACAGCTCCCGTTAATTCAAGTGGGAGCTGTTTGTCCACGTTTGTCCCACAGGGAACACAAGGATGTGTTTGTGTGTTTTGAGGAATTCCATGAGACACGGTGGCACTTTCAAAACTGCTCTTCTTTGGATTTTTTTTTTTTTTAACAGAAACATCTATTTAATAAAATTGGTTTGAAACAAAGTCAACTTTTTTTTTTTGTTTTGTTTTCTACCCAAGTATGCAGCTAAAGCTCTAAAAGAATTTTAGATTTCCCCGTGGGGAAAAAGAAAAAAAATTGTATTTCCTGAAGAAAAATTGTGAAAGAAAATTCTTAGAAGAATTCACTGTTAGCTGAACGTACAGATTTCAGCCAACAAGAAATTCTCTGATAACCTGCATGTGCAAGCTCCAGCCTTCCATACACTTAATTTTTGGTGCTTCCCAAAATCTAGCTGACTTCCTGGCTTCATCTGGAATAGGCTTTCTTCCCCAGAGTGCCCAGCCCTGATACGTGAAAGGTTTCCATCTCAGCTTGTGCTGCTGGCACTGTCTGGGGCCGGAGGCCGAGGAGGGAATTGAGGCCTCGTCAGGTCCTGGTTGCTGGCACCCACTGCTGCTCAGCAGCCTCCCTGGGCTCTCCCCAAATTTCATTTTTCACACACTCCAACAGCATTAAAGATGACAAGGCATAAGAAAAACAGAAGAGGAATAACAATAGCGATCAAACTTGTGAAAAAGCAGGAGGCGACAGTTTAAAAATTATTAATAACTGCAGGCTTGTTTTGTTATGGTTCAGCTGTGTCTTACAGAATGTGGGAGAAGGGATTTGTTGGGAGAAGTAAAGAAATAACAACATTTAGAAAAAATATATATATTTGTCATTGGGAGTTACTCTTCAACTTCAAAGCACTTTAGTGTCTTAAAAGGATTTACATTGGAGCTGAAGGGAATTTAGGTAATGGGCAGCTCTGAGAGACATCCCCTCTAGCACAGTTTGCACATATCACACAGCAAAGGAAACAATTCCTATTGAGTTTCACAGGGTGATTTATCATCTCGCCTCTCCAAGCCTCGCGCTGGCTCTTTGACATTCACTGCACACTTTGTGAAACTGTCTAGAAAATGATAGGAATGACAAATGGTGCCCCCGTCCCGTCTGGAACTCACACCATGCCCGTGGCCTCTTCCAAACCCAAACACAAATGAAGTCATTCCCGGTTTCCCATCAATGCTTTTGGTGCCGTTTTGCAAGCACAGGAGCACACGCATGGGGTTTATAGGAACTGGAGTAAAAGGTACAGAGATTTTAGGATAAAGGAATGTTCCAAGGAAGGAAACAAACCACTGAAAATACTTTTTAAAAATAGAAATCCAGACATTTTGCTAAAAGGGATGCCTGAGTCAAGGCCCAGATTTCTACCAGCTACACTACACTTCAACAGCAGCTGAATTACGCAGCACAGGGCGAAGATATTCAAGGGGATCTCAAAAAACAAAACATGGAACCAAACTTATCCATACATTGGAAAGGAAATCTATATCACACAGCCCCCAGCCTCGCATCCAGAGTACCCATCTTGGCTTGCACCACATCAGTGTTCAACCAGGATGAAATTCCTCATGAGTACCACAAAACCGAGCGGCACCATGCAGCAAACCCCAAAATCTGCTTTTAGAAACACCACCACGAGGATATTCTTTGATTGAATGGAGAATATCCTCATAGGAAAGGAGGGCCCAAACTTCATTTTAGGCTCGTGGCCAGATGCCGACCTGGTGTGAATTCAGGATGTCTTCGCTGCTTCAAAGACCTTACTCCAGGTTTGCAGTCCTGAAGATAAAATTAGAATCAGTGTGATTTGTGGTTAATCATTTCACCTCTGAGTGCTTTTGTGGAACGATGTCGTTCTTCTGCCTCACAGAGTTTATGGATCAGATAAAAGGTGCTATAAAAATACATTTCAGAAGATTTACTGCTGTGGTACACCATTTTCTGCCAACTCTTTCTTCTCAGCTGACAGAACTTTCCTTTCAATCTAAGCAAAAAATCACTCTGAGAGAAGCCTCTTTCCTTGAAAATGTTCACTATTTTAGTTAAAACCTGGAGATATGAGTGTAATTATAGTTTTATCCCAATCTTGAAGCCATTTTAGTGGTCACCGGGATTTTCTGGCAGGAGCACAGGGTTCTTTAGGCGCTGTAAGGCTGCTCTGCAGAGGTGTCTCAGTGCCTGCTCCTGCCCCATGGCAAAAGCTGGGCAATTTGGGCTGGTTTTATCTCCCACCCCTCCTGCTGCCCACCTTTCCCATGGGAGCATCATAATTTAATTTGGGGTTCTTTAGTGTCTTACGTGCCCCGACACAAATTTTTCAATTGCTTTACAAGCTCAGATGAAGGCTCATTATGTGAAGTAAGGAGAGAGTAAATCAAAAAGTAAATCCGTATTTTTCCTTTTTTTCTTTTTTTTTTTTTTTTCAGAACCACTGATTCCCCTTCATCTGACTAACTTCAGAGTTTTCAGTGGTTCTGGGGAGGGTCAGAAACATTCTTTCCAGGAAACTAAAAATTTGTTGAATTCCTAAAAACTGAACCAGAGTGCAGCAGGCATTTTCAGCCCCCTGATTTCTTCCGAAGGAATACCACCAAAAGGCAGCTTTTCCCCAGCTACCGTTTCCACCAGCACCCGCAATTACTTGTGTGAAGCACTCCCAATAAAAGAACCAGCTTTAATGTGACTTAAATGCTTAAGTGTTTAAATATTGTGGATTAATTCTTGCGGCTTAATACCAGATTAAAAATAAATGTGCTCTTTGTGGTGTTCCTTGTGTGTGACAAAGACTGGTTTGAGTCTTTCTCGGCTCTTTTGTTTCTTGCTGCTTGTAGATAGCACTTAGGAAAACACATTCCCAGTGGCCCCCGAGACTTAAATATCCTTTTGAAACGGAGGATTCCCTCCTCCTTTTTGGCCCGGGGCAAATCTAAGTGATAATGTGAAATACCTGCACAGAAACTGGCATCTTTGCTCTCACTAAACTGCGTGTTGCACCTGAGGGCAAAACAGAGGTGTGTGCGCAATGCAGAGCACTTTGGCACGGATTTGAGGTTTCAGCCTCATCATGTGATGAGAGCTATTGATTCATGAGGGCAAATTAACTCTCTCGGCTCCAGAATGGCATCTCCCGAGCGCCGGGACGCGAATGCTGGGTTTAGGAGCAGGCGTGGGTGGAGGGATGCACAGGGAGGCTCCTGAGCGCGCCCCCAGGGTCTGGAAAGGGGGAAAGGGGCTCTTCTGCACATCCTTGGGGATGGTGCTCAGCTCTCACCTGGGAGAGAGCGTGGAACTCGGTTTAATTTGAATTTACATCCAGCCCTGGTCCTACACCGCGGCGGGTGTCAGGCTGCGAGAGGTGGTGAGGGACAGAGGAACGCACGGCTTTGGGAGGTGGAGGCACAACTGGTGCTGTGAATTGGTTGCTTGGAGGAAAAAAGCGTCTTGGGCAGGTCCTTCCCTGTCCCGTGCCCTCTTCCATTGCTGCCAGCCCTCCTCCTCCCCACGGCTGCAGAGCCTGACTCGGGTTTCATGTAACTCAGGAGAAAAACCCAATGAAACAACGGCATGGATTGAAAACTGAGAAATAACGAGAGTCGTGGGTGAAACCTACACTCCAAAGCAGTGTCCGCTTCTGCTCCAGGTCCCTCACTGCAACTCTGGAAGCACCTGATGGAGATAATCTTTGGGAGCTCTGTAAGACTCCACAATGCAAGAGAGATTTCTGGGGGCTTTTAGCCTCCTTTCGGTGTCCCTGCCCATGCCAGGGCAGTGAAACGAAGTGATCTTTAAATTCCCTTCCAACCTAAACCATTCCGTGATTCTATGATTTTATTTCGACTGCCAAGATGAGCTCCACAGGCTGCGGTGAAAACGGACCGAGCAGTGAATTCGGGGATGGGGCTGCGTGTGTTCCAGGGCATCCTTTTGCACGGAAATCTCTCCCTTTTTTTAGGGCCACTGATGTGTTTGGATTTCTGAGATCTTCCCGCAACCATCTGAACGTGATCTGAATGAGAAAGGCTATTTGAAGTAAGAATTCGATGTCTGTGAAAGATAGTATCTCAGTCCGAGGCTCAGTGAAGGTAGTTAAGGTCTGTTAACTCCAATGGCCCTTGTGAAAAGAGCTCTGACGCCAGGGATCCCGTGAAAATACCAAACCCAACGGGAGGAGGAGGATTTCAGAGCAGTCGGCTTCCTTGAGACATTTCTTCACTTTCTCCAGTGGCCTAATTCACAGAGGCATCAAGGACAGCGCAATATCGTGGCAAGTGGAAGAGGGGATTAATCTCACACGATGAAGGGACTGAGAGCAACAGGAGAGAGAAGTTGGCCGGAGCGCAAAGCCCAGCCGGGCTGAGCTGGCAGAAAAGCAGACCTTGAAGCCAAATTCAGCTTTAAGTTGTTCCCTCTCCTGCCTTGCTTTCACACCCTTTTTGTCCTGCTTAACCCTCACTGCGGAGAGAAATTTGGAGCAGAATTCCTCTTTGCCTTGTTTTTACCCCGAGGACTCAAAGGTCCAGGATTTCACCTCGAGGACTCATGCCAGTCCTGGACGTCTGTGCTAAAACTGGGGGGTGTTGTGCTTTCTGGGAACAAAACTAAGACACATTTCCCTTTCCTTTGCAACATAAGACGGCTTCAAATGCTGCTTAGATCCCAGTCTTCATAACCCAAGTCGACTGGTCTTTTCTTTCTTTTCTTTACGAAGTGATAATTATGACAAGATGCAGCATTGTGTCTCTGCGACTTTCATATTCAACTTCAGTGTTTCTAATGGAGCTTCAGATTCATTCTTTCTGCCATCCACCCAAGCAGCAAAGGCAAAGATAATTTAGAAATCTTTAGGGCTGTTTACATTTGGAATGTTCATGGGAAAACGGCTTTGAAATGAAAATACATTTTATTTTAACAAGAATGTTATTGTTTAGTTCTGTTCTGCTAAACATCACTTAAATACACTCAGAGTTTGTGTCTTTATTTATGGATTTGATTGGCAATTTAGGAAACCACCATTGGTTATTTGAAGAGGGTGTTTATTTAGTGTTACAGCTTTGGGTCAGTTCCCCTCAAAGGAAACTTCAAGCATATAGAATGGCAAACTTGACAAATCATGTCAACACTTGGAATTGGACACTGCTTTCCATTAACTCTTGGGTAAACTAAATGTATCTGCCGGGGACATTTTTCGTTAAGTGGTTATCAACATCGTGCTCTACCAAGGAATCTTGGCTGGGGCATTTTCAGCTTCGAAAAACCCATAAAATCAAGGTAGAATAAAGATAGAATAAATGCTCTAATCTGGAGGGCAGAAGATGCAAGGCTGGGTTTGCAAAGTTGTTTGCCCATGTAAATCCAACGCAGGGAGAGCAGGGAGGGTAAGCCTGTCCTGGATTTGAGTTCAGAGGGATTAAAGGACAGTTTCACCCGGTTTGCTGTAATCAGCCAGAATCTGGCATGCACACCACTCACATACTTCTGCAAAATCTGCTGTCTGACTCGACTGAGCTTTCAAAACCTGTCCCGAGCCCATGTGCCCGGCCTCACCCTGCCATTGCATCACTCCTGACTCCTCCACTAGGGCTGGGATAGAAAGCGATGGCTGCATTTTGTAGTCAGTGCATGTTGTGCTCCGAGAACGCTCCTGAATGCCTCTCTGGGAACTGAGGGGAGGAATCACTGAATTTCTGACCCCTGGTGCTGGGTTTCACACCCGTGGTGCCAAAAAACGCTGAACCCTGCAAGAGCCATTCTGCAGCCACCCTGGCAGGACGCTCCAGACACCTGGACAGTCCAGAGGACAGCAGGATTCCCGAGGCCTCCAGGAGCTCTCAGGGCTAAGCAGCAGCTGACATGGAAGTGTAAATTTGGTTCATTGCTCCTGTTAGTCAGGACAAACTGAACAGACCCCAGCACCGCACTGAGAACATCTCTGGCCACTGTGGCAGGGCTTAAAGCCCTCTGCAGGTACCAGCACCAAATGCTTTTTCTAGGTTTGGCTGCCAGTCCTTACATCAGCAGGAAAAGGCCGGCAAGGCTCTCCGAACTGACAGGAGCTATCTGAGTTTACCAAGTCCGGTCACTCCTGAACACAAACGAGCTCTGAACCAAGCCCGAAGTGATCTGACAGAACAGCACCGATCTCCAAAGCGAACATTTTTGTTGAGCTCGAAAGCTACGAAGCACTGGATGATAAAGTTTATTTGGCAATCACAGTTCCTCTCCCCCCACACTTAACCTTGGGAGAACTTCTGAGAGCTTTGGACATTTTGTTGGAGAAGTTACTGATCCAAGTGTCCAACTCCTGGGTCACACCACCTCCAAGTTAATCCCAGTTTATCTGGGAATCTCAGCTGGAGGATTCCCAAGAGTCTCTCTGAGATCTCTGCGGTTTTCAGCTCCATCAGACTCAGATGATCTTTCAAACTGCTTTTTACAGCATTTAGGTACTTTCCACATCTGGCCCTGAAGCTGGAAGTGTGTGAGGCTCAGCCCCAGTAAAACATAAACTGAACTTTTATGAACCTCATAAACAAAGAATAAAATAAAACATAAACTCTCTGTTGGTTTGCAGATTGACCTGGTGCTTTTATTTATTTATTCATTACCCTTGCATTAAAACAACAAAAATTATTTTAAGTTCCGTAACTTCCTGAGAAACGTGCAAAACCAAATCACTGGTTTGGTCTCAAAGCTGCCATTTATTTCTTAACATCCAGGACATGCCATTGCAGACATTTTCCTTATTGTTTAGTCAAGCCGTATTCCTGTATTTTTTTAAAAAAAAATTATTCTGCCTTTGGCAGGGTTCTTGTAAATGATTAGAATTAGAATTCAGGCAAAGTCTCTGTTGGAGACGGACCTTTAGGTCTTCACAGTGGTCTCCAGACCGCTGGGAATATCCCTTGTCACACACACCATGACAATCTGCACTTCCCTCACCCAGCAGGAAGGACAGGTGGACAATTCTCCATAGGCAAATATTTTAAGCCTTTCTACAACAGAGTCTCTGCAATGCAGCAAATCCTGTACTTTTCCCTCCCAAAATCTCTCAATGCCAGCAAAACTGTTGTTTCCAGGTGCTGAGGTTTCCTCCAGCTCTGTCAAAACCCATTGCTTCTGGAAGCCCTGAATGTCCCAGCATTTCCAGCTGCTAAGAGGTAACACACAGAGCCAAAGTTCATGAATTTCTACACGCACAGTTTTGCTATATTGACCACTCAATGGGTTTTGAAGCCCTAAAGGTTCTGTCATTTTTGCCCAAACTGTTTGTCCCCTTATAATTCACCTTTCAAAGCCTGACCCTTACACAGGCAGCTCCTGGTAGGGTTTTCATTCATTCGTGTTTGTTTCTGCACAGAAATCCACTCTGCCTCTCTACAAAGAATTCGTTTCTCCTTCTCTGTCACACAAAGGAGAGCATAAACCCGCAAGGCAACAGCTCTGCACTTCCCAAATTTTCTTCCCGCAGACAGGCCCAGAAGGGATCTGAACCAGCAGCAGTTTGTCTCCTCTCTCAGCACAAGGACAAGCACGTTCACAACGGATTTGCAGGAATCTGGGAGCTCCATGCCCTGGTGAACGTCCCCGGCTGCCTGTTGGAGTTCAGCTGGAAGTCCCAGCACTTTCTAAGGATGAAATGCAATTTGAAATATCGAGTGCTTTTCACAGGGATGTAAAGACACCTATCATGCAAATTTTAAAAAGTCCCAAAAGGAATTGCCTGAAGTAGTTAGAGAAGCTGATGAAGTGTAATAACCATGGAGATTTTTCCTTGCTCGCCAGTGGTTGCCTGAGCTCCTCACCGTGCCAGGGATTTCAGCAAGGAGCAGGATTGCACTGGAAATCACCTGCTGGGAACAGAGATTTGGTGTTCCCAAAAGGAGAAGTCAGTCCCAAGAGTGCCACAGCATGCCTGTGCCCGGGGAGCTGGGTATTGCTCAGTTTTGTAGCCAAGGCCTTAGGGATCCATCTGAAACTCTTCCTTGATATTTAAAGCAGCAGCAAATTAGCCCAGAAATGTTTCTCACAGACAGGTTATAAAGAGCAGGAACATTTTGCTAACAGACTAATCTTGGCTCATGCAAGGCTAATTTCAGTGTAAGAAATGGGGGGCACCAAAGCCTGTCACCACTAAATTCCATTTTGATTCGAAATGACATCTCCTAAAGAAAGATCACAACTGACCATAACGAACACAAGACAGTAAAATAAATAATGCTATTTCTGGGAAGGAATTTATAGTCCTGAAGTCACTTAAGAACAGAAAGGAGGTCAGGAAGAAGGATCACATTATAAACCGAAAGCTATTCTGGTCTAATGAATGGCAAGGAGACATTTTGGCCACCTCCTAGGGAGCACTGATTATGGCCACTCAGCAACCTCTCTAGGTGGTGGTTAAAACATCTTGTTTCTATTCATTACTTCAGCGGTGTATTCATTCCACAACAGAGTTTAGGAATCCCTCCCTCCCTCCCTCCCTCCTCCCCTGCAGCACCCCTGTTTTCCAAATACGTTGTCCACAAGCAGAAGAAAATCCAGAATTGTACTTCAACACACCTAAATCTTCATTTATGTGACTTTTCCCCCACTCCCTCCACTCTTCAAGCACTGCGGTGAAGCCTCTGTGTCTAAGAGGAGTGGGGTGGTGCTGGAAAAGCTGACAGCCCCTAAATGCGGGAGCAGGGCAGGGACGTGAGAGAGGAGTGGAGGGACTCTCCTGCTTCTTGGCCCCACTGTAACATTGCTGAGGGCCCGGACAAGGGCACCAGAGCGGACAGAGCTGCCCAGGCTCTGCAGGGTCAGAGGGTGCTCTCAGGGGGCTGAGAGGCTCTGCAGCTCTGGGTGGTGGCTGACGCGTCTGTTAAAGCCAACGCAAGTGCAGAGCAGTGAATGTGTGTCACCCCTGCCAACGCTGTCCTGTGGAGCTAAACCCATCCTGACCCACTGCTCTGCCCCTTCCTGTCTCCAGCTCCTCACACATCTCACAGATTCATCCAGTGCATCCTAACAGTGCCCTAGGCAAGGTGTTGCTGCTGTTCCCATCCCTTTTCTTGGAAGAAAACCTCCCTGCTTTGATGGCTATAAATCTTTTCACTTCCAGCCTCCAAGCGTCCTGGCTAGTCCCTGCTCAGCAGCTCTTGCACTAACATTTGTCATTTAGCTTAAAAATGCTCCCTCTTCTTTTATCTTGCTCAGTCGAACCCAGAGAGAGCAAACCCAGCTCCCTTTCACATTCATCTTGCTAAGACAAACACACCGAGCTCCTCGGCTCACTCCTGCAAATAAGGTCCCTGCATCCCATGAATAGCTCTGACCCAGTGGGAATTCATCTTCCCTAAATGCAGGCCATCAGAAAGGTGCACAGCACTCACCGCTGACACCAGTAGGTGACAACCTCCACCTCTCCATCATGAACACCCCAGGATCCAGGGCCCAGCCTCTGCTGCTCCACTCCCTGCACCGGCTCCAGGATTTCCCTGGGAAGAATGCAGACAGGCGCCAGGCAGCAGGGCACTGCTGAAAAATTCCCCAGCCCCTCAGATGAGCCTTTAGAGATGTTAAACAAGGCCTTTGAAAATCTGCCCTGCATGGAATTATCTCCAATTTCACAGAGATTTGGGGAGCAGTATTGTGGCACCTTGCTCCAGTCAGGCTGGCGTGTGCTGGCCGCTGCAGTGGCTGGTGGTGTAGATTTAGTGCAAACACAGGCAGATGTTGCTTTTCTGATAAAAACTCCGCTTTAAACATCATGTATAACACCTCAACTGGTTGCAGAAAAGCAAGCATGTTATAAAACCCACATGCCTGAGACACATCAACACTTAAAAAAACATTTTTCCATGCCTGAAAACAGAAGATTTCTCTTAAAACAGCAGGAAGAAAGAAATCAGCCTCTGTGAGACCATCATAACCACATTTCCATGAGGTCAAGAGACATTTCTGTCTGCAGTACCACCTGCCTGTCATGATAAATAATTTTTGTTCTGATTTGTGAAGTTTGCTGCCACGGGAATGAGCCCATTTGCTCCTTAATGTATGTAAGATGTGCAGCGTGACACGGAATCGGTAACACACAGCCACAGTCCGAGAGCTGCCACATCTGTCCTCAATATCGCGCTCCTTGGAGATGTCGGCTTCCCAAGCACAAGGTTACCAACAGGCCTGATCCCTGACCAAGGTGTTACCTCAAGGTCCAGGCACCAAAGAAGCCTTAGCACTTACACCAAGGGTTTCTCTCCAGCAGTCTGTCACTGAGAAAAATGCAATCAGTGCTCTTGCTTTTAAAACAGATGTCCCGAACCCATCAAATCTTGTAAAACCTTGGTATCTCACACATCTTTTTAGTCATGCAGAACCCTCGTATCAACACTGATGGACTTAATAAGGAATATGGCCAGGGTAACTTTGTGAAGAAAATATTTCTAGGTATGAGGCCGTGGAGTTGAGTGTGAGAGGAACGAGGGTGCACAGTTCTGCATTTGAGTGTGTGCACCCAACGGGGAGCACCAGTGCAGCCCTGAGGAAAGGGCATCAGGGTGAGATTTTGGTGAGTCCACAGAGCCAGCTCAAACTTCTCTCCTTATGTTACTCAGTGCTAAAATTCCCCTGTAAAAGACACTGCTAGTCCAGGGCCGAATGTCTGTGAAAATGCCAAAATTGATGCGCCAAATCGCTGCGTGTAAAACTATTAAAAAAAAAAACCAAACCCAAAACAAACCACAAAAAAGTGAATGCTATGATTTTATAACTCTTAAATATATGTGGGCAACATTAAAAGATTATACAAACACTCTCATTGCTGTACAGGTGTTTGTGGGGGGTTTAAGACATTTTCACACTGTTAGAGAGAAGGAATAAGAACCGCCCCAGCTGCTCTGCGCCTTGCAGCATCTGCCCTGCACGTGGAGATCTGGCTGGTGTCTCGTGGGATGCCACGGTGCCCAGCGAGACCCTAGCCTCAGAAATCCCTGAGACTCACCTGGGATTTTGTACAAAGGTCCCTCTGTTCCCATCTTAAGCAATGTTACCTCGGGGATGTTGGAAAAGAAAGGTTTGGAAAACCTAAGCAGAAATATTCCAAGTATTGCATCTGCTTGTGTAACCTGGCAAAATTTTCCAAATGCAAATCCTCTTAACGACGATCTCAAACCTTTTTTGAGGTTTGGGAACTGTCTGTTTTTTCCATTGTTCCCTGAAGATCAGGAACACTTTCTCATGGGTGAAGCAATCCTAGATGTCCTGATCCACCAAAACACAGGGCTCAGCACGTTGTTTTTTGGACGGTGGCTTTCCCTCAAGTGGCTTTGCACAGAGAGGTGCAGCAGAGTCAGACTCAACCCCACTGCGTTCCTCACCTGTCCCACGCTGGGCTCTTCCAGGGCTGGCAGAGGAGCACGCTTGGGATTGGGTGAGAACGCAGGAGATGCTGGATAAACCTTGCTGAGCCTCTCCCCTTCACTGATGCCCTGATTGTCGCCATCCCAAACTCTTTCCTTCTTCCCTAAAACCAAGTCCTGAGAGCGGGAGTTTTACTGTGTCAGCATGCTTGAAGTTGTGCATTAATAGGATTTGTGTGGTTTTGCCAGACCAATAATATTTTTGACACATGTACTGATTTTCTATTTGTGCCAGCCTTTGTCCCAGCCCCATCCACAGTGCCCCTGCCTCCCTGCAGACAGCACGAGCCATCCCACGAGCCATCCTGTCTGAACGCACCACCGCTCGCTCCACGTTGTCTTCCTCTCCCTCCCCCAGACATTCTTTGACGTGATTAGTGGCTAAATCAGATTCTTTAATTGAAAGAAATATAACTGAACTTTCTTCTGTTGGGAATGTGCCAGAGGCCACATCATAAGCAATGTCAAAGAATATTGGAAATGATCTAGACCTCTGACATTTGTGTTTAGCGATTCAGCATGCCCCAGGTGGTTTGTTTGGGATCGGAATTTGTCACTGCTGTGAGGAGATAGTCTTTGGTGGTTGAGGCTTAAGGATTGCTGCAAAGAGATATAAGAAGATATGTTTAAACAAGTCACTGGAATGCTTTGCTTTAATCTCCTACAACATTTTGCACAGCCATGTCCAGGAGGATTTCTCTATGAGAGACATCCAGCATTGTCTTACTCTCTCTGAGATGGCAGCAATTTTAAAAATACCCCCTTTTGAGAGCACCTCGCAGCTTGGATAGGAAATATTGACATGTAACCATCTCATGTAGTGTCCATTCCTTTGTTTTTCCATCCCGTCTTCCAAATACCAGCACAACTGGCAGTTATTCACTGAACCTTCCTCCACAACTGTGCAAAACCTAAGTCACGTATGGGATCCCACAAGTGGGCCTCATGTTACACTTTTCATGTAAGATTTGAATCTTCCAGTGTATTTGTCTTCTCAAAGAATCACTGGGCTGGAATGAGTGTCAGAGGTCACCTAATCCGTGCCCATGCCCTGAGGATCCTCGTGTACAGTACAGCCTTCTGGAACCATCTGAACTCAGAAATGTTTGAAGTGTAGACCAACCTTGTTACATTTTCACTTCATTTGCTTCTTTAACGTTTTCAGATTTCTCAAAAAACATCCAGTTCGTGCTCCCGAGAGTTTGTAAATGGCTCAACCCTGACTTTCCTTTGTACATCTCCTGCCTGGAGATCCTGCGTGCGGCAGAACGCTTGAGGATTTGTAGGTCACTGTAGACTGAAATAAAAGCAAAAGTTACTCTTAGGACTACTGTAAAGCCAAGCACTTAAATTACAAAAATATTAAATTCTTCCTATGTTACATGAAACTCACTTCCCAAATCCATGCACACTTTGGACAGAAAACGCGTTTCCCAAGAGCCAAAGTCTTGAGAGCGGCAGTTCACTCTTGTGCTTGCGCTCCTGTCTCTTGGAGCCTCTCCTGTCAGCTTCAAAGGAATCATTGTTAATTGTTCGGATTGATTTCCAGCTCTGTTTGATTTATTGCCGTATGATTTATGGAGCTGCTGCTCTCCCTGTGCCTCTCAGGTGCTGGCTGACAGGCAGGGAGCTGCTCCGCGCTTGCACTCGCCACTCCCCCGGAGAAAGGGAGATGCTCCGTGGATACAAAGAGGTTTTTTTGCACAGCAGCTGGAGACCACCGACTGCCTGCTAGGGGAAACCCTCTGCCACCTCCTTATTCCCTCCAACAGCTTGGAGAGGGATCTTCCACAAATCAATCTTTGAAATGGAAATGCGAATCCAGACGGGGGGAAGACGCACACCCTCACTCTGTGCATGCACACCAGCAACTCAAAAAAAAAAAAAAGAACAAATATTTCTGAAGTCTTGCTAAAGAATTTGCATTGTTAACTTTTGTAGCTGCATATTCATTTGTAAAATGAAGCAACAGAATTGTAAAATGAATTCTGGAAAGCGTGTCCCAGGCAGAAGGTTCACAGATCCCCTCACACCAGGCAGGTCTCGCTGCGTGGTTGCAACATCCCTGAGTTTGCCACCGCAGTGTAAATCCCAGCTGTACCAAGCACATGCCTGTTTGGAGCTTTGTCACCTTCCACAAGCACCCCCTTTTTGTAAACCCTTAGGAATGTCGCTGGATAAATGCTTTACATTGGAATCCTGTGGGGTTGTAGCTTGTTACAGCTGGGATTGCTCTTCCTTGTGCACGCGCTCTGATCTGATCTGGCAGCAGCCACTTAAACTGCCCAAAAATCATGACAGGAGTCATTGGAAATACGTATTTTGAGAAGTCTTTTATGACCACATTAATTACTTTGCATTTACATTATCTGCTCTTGTATAAATCTATATTTTTCTCTCTTTATTTTTTCCCCACACAGTCAAACCATTTGTGACTGAAGTACAAAACAGAGCCGTGACAATTTTTCTTGCAGGCAACATCCCATAAAGTTTTAAAGACAAATTTGAAGTTGCAGATTTAAACGCTGCAGATTACCCATGTGGTTGACACCCGTCACTTTCTACCAAACAAGTCTTTACTGAAGCACAAACAGGGGCAAACAAGAACACGTATTTTTTTCTGTCCTAGTCAAGTGGAGAGAGCATGGAGTAGAAATGAGCTCCTCTAGGAAAACAGGTGCAGAGAGGAATTCCTTGCACAAGAACAAAGAGAGAGCGTGGGGAGAAGGTAGGAGACCAGGCTGCAAAGTCAATGCAAGATGGACAGCAGAGCCCAGAAAAGGGGCTCACCCCTTTTTACATCCACAGCACCAATGGAATTATGCACATCAGGTGTGGGGAGCCACAGGCAATCCAGCTGGGAACCGTTCTCGTCAGAACCGTGGAATAACCGGGGAGTTCAGGATATCGGACAAGCCCACAGCTGAAATTAGGAGTGAGGGATGAAGAACCTGCCTGTGTAGGCTTAGATCACACCCTTGGTAGGGGCAAGCTGTGAATGCCCAGGTCTGGAGCAGAGGCATTTGTGGGGTCCACAGCGGGAAGATGAAGTAGTCAGGAACAGGGCCCTGGAAATGCTTCAGCCTTGCAGTGCCACACAGCACCCCAGCCTCCCTCTGCTGGCTTTAGACTCCTTTGTTGTCTTGTCTTATTACCCCTTAATTCTGGAAATACCCAAAGATGAATGTCTGCGATCGCAAGCAATAACCGCAAATAAAAGCACAGAGCAGCCCTGAGCCCCGGCTGCTCCTGACTGCGGTCTCGCCCTTCCGAAGGATGAGTCCCCACGCCGAGATGCCAGTCCCTTAAAACCACAATGTCCCCAGGACCCCAGACCTCGATCTCTGCCCTTGTCCACTGCGATACTCCTCACGCAGCAAACGCGGCCGTATGGTGTGAGCCTCGCAGCGCCGAGCGCGGAGGACAGCCGGGTGACAAGGATAGCTGTGGACAGGGGCAGTGGCTGTGCCCAAGGGACGTCTCCATTTAAAAGATAAAAATGTACAGCTTATGCTTGAGATCACCACTGTGGCATCTGGTAACAGGCAGAGCCGTGGTGCTGTTTGTAGGTTTGGGCGTTGTTTTATTTTTTTAAGCCTTCATCCCTTGTTTTGGTGATTAACAAATGTGGGTTGGCCAAAAATGCACCCAGGTAGGGATGGCTGAGAGTGGCGGCATGGGCCAGTTCACAAAAAAAGCTAGGCTGGAGCTTCTGTCAAAATTCAGGTTATTTTTAAGAAAAGGAAAGTATTTTACAATTCTCCTTCCGGATTGAAATACCTCTGACAACATATAAAGTTATTGGAATGCTTGTCCCGACTCATCAGTTGAAATGGAAAATTGATTGTGCACTTGGAAGTGAAAGCTGTCCCAGGGCAGGCCAGGGCTGACCATATTCAGAGAGGGGAAATGTCCCACGGCACAGCCCCAATCACCCCCAGCTCCATTCTCCAGTGCCAGTAAGGAGCTGGACACCTGCAAGGACCTCTCAGCACTCAGGCCACGGCTTTTCTCCTACACATCAGAGTAGCCTTGGGCTGTGCCTCCACACCTTGAGAGAAAAACTTACAGGGAGTGCTCAGTGACTCTCCTCTGTTCTGTGCAAAATGTTGGCTCCATCACAGATAAAGAATCTTCACAGAAGCCTGCTTGGGAACCAAGTGGATTTGTCCATCCCTTAAAGTGATCACAAACCTGGAATTAGGCTTGGAGCAAGGTCCTGAGAAACAAACTCAGCTGTATTTATCCTGGCATCCCTGTCAGGCAGCTTCTGATTAGGAACACCTCAAAAAGCTGTCCAGTTCCTGTCATGTTCCAGCCTCAGGTGGTATTTAGGGAATTAGCAGTCTGGACGTCCTATTCTGGCCACTCCAGCCCGGTTTTCCTTTCTTCTTCTCTTTTGTAACCAAAATAAGATGGGTTGGGAGCATATTCATTTTGCGCATGTCCACACATAACGCACAGGTCAGTCACACAGATTTGGGTGCAGCATGAAGCCGCTCAAAGTAAAGAAACTCCTGTGCTATCTGTCATGGGGATCCTTCCGCAGTTACCTATTTATCAAATTATCTAGGAATAAATGCTGCTGCAGATGCCCATAAAAGTCTGGCTGTAAAAGAACCCTGCTGGACCAAATCACGTCTGTTGTAGAGTGAAATGCTCTTCTGTGAAGAGGAAGAATCAGACCTGTCCTTGTCATAGGTAAATACGCAAAAGACACCAGTAACGCAGTTTAATTGGGTTCTGCCACAAGTTCTGAGCCCTGGAAAGAGTTGAAGTCTCTCTCTGCAGCTCTAAACAAACGGCAGGCAAGCACCAAGCACAGGGAAGCACCAAACATTTGTCTTCACTTCTGTCTTGGGAACAGGAGATTTTGTTTGCCACGAGGCTGCGTTTTGTTTCAAAATCACCCGACAAACAGGATCACTGCGGTGTGTTATCACAGTGGGATGCAAAAGCAAGATCTTCAAAGCGCAACTTAAATAACTTTAGTCTTAAAAGAGGAGTGGAGGAAAACTGCTATAAGGGTTTTGCTGTGCATGAAGTGTTTCTGAAAGACAGTGCTCACCATTAACGCGGCCTATTAGAGACCACAGCTCTTGGCTTTCCACACTTCCAGGAAGGCCACACTCCTCTCAGATTGCTGGTACGAACTTTTTGGAAAATGGCTTTTGTTGCTGTGAATGCTTTGTGAAGCTATTGTAGCTGGAGGGGCAAGAGGAATTTTTCCCTTTGTTTGTAATGCTTCCACAATCCCAAATAAGCATTGTCTATAGCACTGCCTGTATTGCCACGTCTTCTTCCCACCCACTTCCATGGCAGAAGATCCTTGGGCTCGGAGTAGGATCTCCAGCAGCCAAGAAACTTTAAACTTCGTGTAAAATGAGAGCCACAAATCACAGCCCGGACTCAAACGCATCTCAGGGAGTACATGCTCCCGAGCTCCTCCGTTTCTGTGCAGACAATAGATACCCTTTTCTGAGTTATGGCCATGGGGCCTGATCCTGCAAGGTGCTGAAAGCCACCAAAGGCAGAGGGGGCTGAGCACTCTCAGGGGCCTCGGTGCTTCGTGCTGCTCAGCCCCAGAAAGAGAATAGGAATGGACAAATTTAACTTTGCCCTCAGGAGTTTTATCTCGCCTCCTCCACTCCCTGACCCCCTGAAAGTCTTCTCACCGGGCTGGCCATTTCTCCAGATCTTGTTTTAATTATTTAAGTTGAACTAGAGGAGTTTTTGTCATTCCTTTCTGTGGAACACTCTGTACTTGGGGGGCCTCAGCTGGATATCCTGGGTTATGCAACCAATGGTTAAAGCTATTGTTTTCAGAAAGAAATTGCATGAATCTCATTAAATTCACTCTGATCAGGGGAGGCGGGATGCGTCTTTAAAACTGCATTTGGATCCAATCCTATTGTCCTAGATAGGGCTGCCTGCCCTCTTTTCTGATTTAGTCTTAAAGAAACTATTGTGTAGCCTTAATTAATTTCATATTGGATCACATTATCACACTGCAACTGGCATTCGCTTGGAGATGCCTTCAGCTGGTCGAGAATTGCTTCAAACCAGGAGAGGGCAGCAATTTCCCTGCCAAACTGAAAGTGCAGCACGATGGTTTATTTAAAACAGGTTTGACAAGGTATAAACAATCCAAAGGGCACAAGACTGGCTGCAGCGCGAGCTAGAAATGGCAAAAAAAAAAAAAAAAGCAAAAAACCCAAACCACACATGCAAGAAAAAGGTTTGTCATTCATTACCCAGCTATTCATGCCACAGGTGTATAAATACTTCAGGCTTTATTGGCCTCTTGACTCAGATAGCGTTGAGCGTTTGTTATCAGCCTCAGACGCTTTAGAGCCACCACGATGGACGGCGGCCCACGCTCACGGAGGAACAGAACCTGGGTGTCATTCCTCCTCCTCTCCAACCCCCCTGGTTTATGTGCATAAGCAGAACTGGTACTGGAAGTTCTTGTTCTTCAACACATCAAAGTGGACCAAGAGCTAGCCTTCAGTCAGGAGCCAACCTACGAGCCAAACTAACCCCTGATGCAATTTCATTTCATTTTTGCCTGCTGTGAAACACTTGCAGAAAGGCTTGATGACAGCAAAAGGTTCTGCCCTTGCTCCTAATCTCTGTCTCAGTAATGTTCACCCTTTCCTTTCACGGACACAAGCCATTAACTAGCTCTACCCTGAGCAGACTGCTTGACACAGAAAAGAAGAAGATTATTCCTAAAATTTCCTTGTGACCAGCTTGATTTGCCACTGCTCAGTAAGAAAAGAAAACCGAGTGTGTGACAGGTAAGGCACAGCTGGTGACAGCAGCCAGGGCACACACGTGAAGTTGTCTTTGGCTGTGCAGATCCAGGCCTGACTGCCTATGGATCCCATCCAGGCTTCTCCATCCCCAGATCCCTCCCCAAAGGTGCTGCAGGATAGGGGGAGATCCCTCAGCTCCTTCCAAGAGCCTTTCATTTCTATGAGATGTCTGAAATGAAGGGAATCAGGTGTGCGATGGCCACACCACACTGTAAGGCTGGGACAGCTACGAGGTGGTGGGAAAAACATTTTAGGTTTTCTCCCAAAAAAATTGGTTTTCCTCTTTTTCTTTTGGTTTGTTTCATTATGCCAAATTCTCCCCTCCAAGGAGCTGTTCAAGGATTCCATTTTCTGCAAAGAGCAGACAGCAAGTCCTCCTTTATCCAAGGAAAAAACGAAACCAAGCCCGGGGATACTTGGACTAACACAGAAACATGCTGGAGTTGTCTTTGGAGACAAGAGGGATTTGGGGAATCCTGGCAACTATTTCTCACCGTTTTCCCTTCCAAAAAGCAAATGAAAGGCAACTGCCAGAGCTGAACAGGCTGAGTGCTGTTAATCCAACATTTCCAGAGAGGCCAAGAAGTCTCCAGGGTTTGCCACTGAAATGTGAGGCAGTCACAGCTCAGCTCAGAGGTGGTGAGGCAGATCCTTCTCTGGTGTAAACTGCTGATAAAATCCATCCCCAGTTTTAACGCATTCTTCTTAAAATACTTTAAAGGTCCGGGCACTGATTTTCCTTGTGCAAACACAGAAACTGAGAAGGGGATGATAAATCCAAATAGCTCCAGGAAAAAAAATTAAAATATCGGGGTGTTGTGGAAAGATATTAATACACCCTAATTAGGAATCCACTATCCTTTTCAGAGAATGACCCATCCAACCATTTTTAATACATTTGTCTTCTTTCGTGGGGTTTAGAAAATAGTTTGAGAAACTGTCCTGGTATATCTTGCATCTCAACTATTTTGCATTAGTCATTTGCAGCACACTCTCGACATGCTAATTGCTCATTAGAAACCGAACTTTTAAATACAAATCCGGAGAAGTTCAAGTATGGAAGAAAAAGATTGAGTCTAGAATCTGAAATGTATTTTTCTAATGTTTCTAAACAATCCTCTAAATAGCCGAAAATCCTTATAACCTGGAAATTGTGGAACCACAACCCAGACGAACCGGGCATTGCTATTCACAATACTATTCACCACTATTTTTGTTTTTTAAATGCCACCTCTAATCTTCTTTCGCCTGTCATAACATTGCCCTGTCATCACTTTCCTTCTCTTCCTCCAGGCAAATGTTGATGTAGGAAACACAGGGAAAATTTTGTGCTGAGAAACAGATGGGCAGTTTTCAAGGTGTGTTGGGGTTTTTTTAACAGCATCTTTTATCTCCTGCTCATTTGTTCTACCTTTGACCTGTGTGATATCCTTCCCTGTTCTTTTGTTTCAGATGTGAATTTATGAAATTGAAGTGAAAAGGAAAAAAAAAATTCTTAAGAGTTATCACGAGTTAAGAATACAACTGAGGTTCTTTCCTTGCAAATTTCCAATTTAAATAGGTGACCAAATTTTCATTATTTTTTCATGCATTTCAGTCATGAGAGCAGCTGAAAAGCTGAAAACAGCTGAAATGTCGCACATTTTAACCTCACATTAAGAGTCAGCATTTGATATTAAACTGGGAAAAAAAGACCCCATAATTACTTCATTCATATTTTTTATCATCTGCGAGAGTAAAAAAGTAACTTTGGGATAAATGCCTAAGGCGAACGCTGGCTTCCAGGATGCTGGAATACTGTAATTTGGTAATTCTGGTAATTCTGCCATCTGTGGGAGCCTTCAAAGGAAAGCGAGTTAACATTTCACCCGGGGAACAATAGGGACAGAGGCAGCTCGAGGTGAGATCAGCGGCCGCTAACTCCGTCCCGAAGTTTGATTATTTGGAGCTTTTACGACGGAGTTTTTACAACAACCCGAGCAGCACGAGGGTGATGTTTATCAGCTGAAATCAGCTGCAAAGGTGGCAGGAGAGGGAGGAAAAGCGAGGCTGCTCTCTCTCGTCTGATGTGCGCCCCGAGGGGCTGCCCCAGAACGGGGACGGGGTTTCTAGAACCGCTCCCAAAATCAGGGCAGTGCTTAGAGCCACCCCACAGCCTCTGCTGGAATCACCGCGATTGAAAGGATGAAGCCAAAACAGAACAAAAATGCCATAAAAATCTTTTTGCCAGGAGCTCACATAGCGGCATCATGGGTCGGGAATCGTTTCAGATGTTTTTAGCTGTTACTACGGGCGGCCAAATTAGTGGTTACACAAAAAAAACCCCAAAAAACCCCCAAAGAATCCTGTCCCGTTTTGTTCTGGCCTGGAAGCCAAGCGGCAGGTTTGCGGGAAGCTTGGTTAGGTGACGTTTTCTGGTTGGCGTGGGCTCAGTGTCCCCTCGGCCCGGGGTCCGCGGGGTCCGCGGGGTCCGGGTGCCGCCTGTCCCCGCCCGGGGCAGCGCCGCGGCCGCGCTCGCTCCTCATTGAGCACGGCAGGCGCCGCGCCTTGGCTCCAGCACACGGGGCAGGGCAGCGGGGACGCTGCGGGGCCGCTTTCCCTGCGGGGAGAGCCGAGGACGCTGCCAGGTAGCGGGGAGGGAGGGCCGGCTGCCCGCGGGGGCTGAGCATCCCCGGCACCGGGACCGTCCCCTCGGGGAGCTGCCTGACCCCGCCGCCGTTCGGGCCGCCAGGTTTTTCACCTCTTGAAAGCCCCGCTGCCCTCGGGGCACTGAACCCCGCGGCACCCGGGAGGAGGAATCAGCCCTGGGGCCGCCCCGGGGCTGGGAGGCTCCGGGGATGCAGAAATGTTTCAGCTGCAGCACGGTTTGGGGGAGAAGGGCCCGTCAGCCCCTCTCACATGGTTTTTACACCTATCAAATTTACAGCGCTTTTGGCTGCAAAATTTGTTTGCAGAGATTGGCCTCTTTCTGAAGCAATGCTCACTTCGACACCGCACTCGCAGGTTGCCAAATAATCTTTACAAATTTTGTAGGTATAAAAATAGAGCAACAACAAAGCCCCCAACCCTCCAGCCCCAAAGCAGCACAAAACCTGGGCTGTGCAGATGCTGTAAAACTTTCCTCCTCCCCTCTGCCTTCTCTGAAAAGAAGGGGAGAGAACATATGTGGTGACATGAAACACTTCAGAGAAAAGCAAACAAATATTGGCTTCTCTGGAGAATCAGAAACGCAATGATACTATAATGCTAGCAGTTTATTTTTCACTGCCTCGGGCTGCTTGGCAGAACGTCACAGTAAAATCATCTAGGCATGAGAGATTAGCTGATGTCTATTTTGCTGTAAGGCTCCATGCCCTTCTCTTGAGGGACTTTTACACCTGCTGAGGAATGCTGCTTCCCAATCGCCGCGGCACCGGCAGGGAACCCCACAGCCTTTGATCAAGTTGGAGCAGGCGTGCTCCCCAGTCAGCTCCAGGGATGCAGGTTGGCTGCAGAATCCAACCAAGCACCAAACCGAGCTCCAGCTGCAAAGATCGTCATCTGAAAACCATCAGAGCAGCAAACTGAAACTCGTGGCAGGGCGGCACACAAGGGCTTAAATCCCACTACACACACACAGGCTCGTTGCGTCCTTGGGCTGGGGAAAACTTTGTGGTGCAAATCATGGGCTTGGCTGAAGACAGCAAAAATTCCCCCTCTGAGCTGGGGTTTCACTTCAGAGCAATTAAAGGCTCCAGTCTGGGCAGCGAATGCTTTACGGAACAGGTGGATTTGCTGTCAGAGCGGTCACACGTCTTTGCACAGCCTGAAATCATTGTTCCACTACAGAACCTTCTGTCCCCAGCTATGACCAGGCAGCACCAGCATCCCCTAAAAACGATTTTTTGGCCTCTCCTTATCGTGCAGGCAAATGTGAATTTAGTATTGGCAAAATGCATTAATAGTGGGAGAACAAGGGGGACAATCTCAATAGAGCTGTCAATCAGAGTTCCTGTCCCATCCCCCAGAGCTTTCCTTAACTTTAAAAGCAGCAGGACTGCCTGCATCTGAAGTTCCCTCTCTGCTTATTTCAAGGCCAAGCACTGGAATTTTATTAGCCTATACCAAGAACTGTTCCTGTAAACTTTTCCCCAAAAGAACATTGAAACCACTTGCATCAGTTTAATTAGCTGGCTGCAGAATAGCTTTTAAAAATCTACACTAAATTAAAAATTAAAAAAAAAAAAAAAAAGGAAGAAAAACCACTATAAAATTGACTCACTAAAATAGGTTTACTTTCCCTCAGGCGAACAAGCACTAGCACCCATTTTGGTGGCATCATTTGCTTCTGCCATATCCTAATGGATTTCAGTTTTCAAGGTCACTAACACACCCTGGCATGGCAGCATGAAGCCCACAGCTGGCAGAGCCACACAGTTAAATATCCCCATGGAAATCTGGAAGAAATCATGCCCTGCTAAAGAAGAAATACTATTTATAGCAGCCATTATTTACCAACAGAAAAAACACGTTTCTAAAAGTGTCCCGGACTCATCAGGTCCCTGTGGCAAGTGGCGTTCAGGACCCGCTGGAATCCACCCCACGACGGAGCCAAACTTTGTGTGAAGCGCACACTAAAAGTAGTATTTGTATAATATCTTTTTCACAGGTTTTAAGATGTTTTTGTTCTTGATAGGAGCTTCCAGGTGCATTAAATATCTGTAGCAAACATAGCTCTCAGCAGTGGTAACTGGGCACAAATCCCTGCATAACGTGCGGTCCTCGTCGTGGTGGAGGAGCTGCTGTGCCACCCCACAGCTGCCCCCAGCCCCAGCAGGCTGGAAACCATCCCAAGCACAGCCTAGGCACCTGGAATTAATATTGCAACACATCCCCACGTAAACGAGGCTCGCACGCAGAAAGTCAAGTGGAGAAGCTGTGGTTTTGTTCAGAGATGAAGTTGGAAGCACAGTTTTGTCTCCTCTGACTACCAGGGCTCCCTACCCTCTCACGGATTGCATGCACTCCCTGGATCCTGCTGCTTTCTTGGCTTCTGATGCCTCTGGGGCACGAGCAGCGCTTTGCTCTTGCTTCACACAGCACCCAGCACAGCGGTATAAATAACCGAAGTGAATGAATCAGTGCCACAAACAGCCCTTGTCTGCAGGAATCTGCTGAATCAGCAAGGCGTCCCAGGGGAGGTGCGTTCTGTAAAGGCTCCAAAAAAAATGTGGAAAGGCTGAGCGCGAGGATGCCCTCGCAGACACTGCCACACAGATGTTTGGAGCGATGTTACACGAGGGCTGAACTTGGGAAGAAACATCCTCCTGACCCCGTGGGGGTCTCAGGAAAACGGGCGCTTTGCCCACACCCTCAGAGCAGGGGCTGTGGGACCCCCAAAAACCCTCAGGGGCAGCTGGACCCACCCAGCAGAGATGGGGCTGGCACCAGCCCAGCTGGTTTTGCTCTGCCAGCCTAAGGCCATACCCAGCTGGGAGAGGCCTTAGCTGAGATGTGGAGCGAGGTTGGAATTTACTCCTCTGCCCCCAGCAAAGAGCTCTGTGCAGCCCCTCTGCCAGGGCTCCTGCCACAGACAGGGCTGGTGTGCATTGATCCCATTAAAGGAAATGGGAATTGAGAGCCAAACTCTCTTTGGGAAATCTTCTCTGGGTCGTCTCCTACCTTGGTTCCAGGTCAATTGGAGGGAAAAAAAAACCAAAAAAAAAAAAAAAAACCCAGTTAAAAGGAAATAAAAGGAAATAAGCAATTCTGCTGAAATTGGCTCATGCTTTCCTTAAGTATCTCCTTTCCTTGCTGTTCCTTATTTACCCTGAACATGGACAAACCTCTTCCCAAAGCCCAGCAGGCAGTGCCATGAAAGTTTACTCTGCGGGAATCTGGGGCAGCAGGTGCACACAGGCTTGCAGAAGCACTGCTGTGCTCCAGCCTGCCCTGGCGATCCAGGGAAACTGAGGATCGGGCCCTGGACAGCTTCATTCCTGCCAGAAGAGAAGCTTTTAACACAGGTTGTCCTGGGAGACTAACAGCATTCCTAACGTATGCAAAAACAAAAAAAAAAAAGGGAAAAAAAAAAAGGGAAAAAAAAAGAGGAAAAAAAGCCTCTAGAGAGAACAGAGCTCAGCGACAAGCTGATTTGTCACTCCCTGAAATGCAAGAGTTCTTTAGGACAGGATTCTTAAGCCGTAGCTTGTAAAAAGCTGTTTGTTTTGTAGTGACCTTCCCCTTTTATGTAACATGAGAGGCATGCTTCAGCGAGCCCTGAATGCAGCTAAACACATGTCGTCAGCTGTGCAGCGCTGCCCCTCCGATTAAAATGGATTTGGGGAGCATATGTGGGAATGGGCTCGCCACAGACACTCAAGGGAAATGAAGGAATACAGGGCAATTAGCAAGAGCAATCCCCAGACCTCTCCACTAAGCCTCCTGTAGGAAGTACAAAGACTTATCTCATGGGCATGGAAACAATTAAGGTCAACAAGTAATCGTGGAAAAGGAAACTTTAAAAACAAGGACGTGGTAAATGACCTAGTAAACACTCCTTTTGCCCCCCTGACGGAGCTAGGACGCATTTCATCTGGGGTTCATATGCACAGTCTAGCTGGCTTTTGCCTCCCCAGCCCCCCGCACATAATGACTTCCCTTTGCAATTTCCTGGAGGAAGTTGGTGGAGCGATCTTTTAGTGATAAAAATAAGCCATAGTGATTCTTAATTTTCAGTCAAAGAATTCTCCTAATCTCCTAATTAAGGAGCGCATGGCAGCAGTGTCCCTTAGAAAGCATCAATGGGACAAGCAGCCTCTGCAGAAGAATGCAGTTATTCCAGAGGAGAGAAGCATCCTTTGGATCTTTTGGCCACATGGATAATATCCTGTGTCTGATTCCTTCTCAAAGGCACATGCAAAGAAGGACTGTTTTTGACAAGAGAGTTTCTTCACAATTATTTTCTGTTTACACACGTCATTAGCATTGGAGGGGAGACGTCGTTGCATCCTCTCTCACAATGTTAAAGGCATTAATTGAATACCGAAGCCTCAGCAGTAATTGGTAGCCCAGGCTCTGTCACTCATTTCCTCACTTCCCCCTCGAGCAGGCGGGACGGAATTTCTGAGGGTTATGATGACACCAGGGAGTTCTCCAGGGTTTTGTGTATTTGTTTTTATCAGTCTTACTTAACATATGGTATTTACATGTCCTCTCCACGAACACTCGAGAGGTGACCTGGAACAGCACTCGAGTGACTGCTGCCAGCATGGAACTCCTGACTTACAAATGGAACAAGCAGTTTTATGTCAATCTAAATATGGTTCTCCACCCAGCCAGCTACAATTTGCTGGAGGAGCCCCTCAGCAGGGACAGGGGAGGGAAGAGAGAGGTTTCTGGTGTGTGTAGGCCACCAGTGGCTCCCCTAAATGAGGCACATGTAGTGACACACAGAACCTGTTTGAGCTGAAGTGCATGTGGGAACATCAGATCCTGTGTCTACAGTAAAGCAAACCCAGAGTTCTCAGTTTCTTGCCTGTGTTTATGCCAGACCAGACCAATAAGGGTGGTTTGTGTCTTTGTAGCTCAAGAAAAAACACAGTTCATGAGCTGGACCCTGGGTTGCTGTCTGACAACAAGCCGTGCTTATTTGTGCCTTTCCTCCTGTCATCATCAAAATTTACCTCAACTGTTAATGCAGCACTTCCAGCTGTGAGGAAAATACAGATCATATTAAACAACTGGAATAGTTTTGCAACATGACACAAAAACCCCTTCAACCCCAGATTTGCAGGACTTAACTGCTCTTAATGCATCCCCTGAATGAAAGGATGTAGTTAAGAATAGGTAGGAAACTGGTTTTGTGCAAGTATCGTCTGCTCTTTGTTTGCCTGCTTACCACATCATAATCTCATCCTAAAAACGCGTCCATTCAATGTCACAAATACATCTGAAGTCCTTGTCACTTGTTTCTACTGCAGGGTACTCACAAGATGCTTTTAGAGGAAGTACTCAAGCAGTACACGGCCGGAGGCTAAATCCGGCATACAGTGACTGTAACAAACCATGACATCTGTCACAGCTCCTCTTGGATAGACCTATAATGATTGCTCTGGCCAGAGAAGAAGACATCTGAAGTCAGTAACTGAATAATGCTAATGATACTTCATAAACATCACAGTTCGGATATAATGATGCATTTCTCCGAAGAAAGATGCTGTGAGCTGAGAGGGGTCTGACTGGCAGACATTTACCCCCCCCATCCATTTTCCTGTCCATAAACATCCTTGTGAAGTGCTGCAGGCAGGGAGCTCTCATTTTATGCATCCCAAGCTGCAGCAGAGACCACAGCACCTCGCAGAGGGAATACATGTGCCAAACATGTCAATAGAGATGATACAATTTCATCCATGTATTTCTGGCATCAGTCTGTATCTATTAAATAACGGCACATGGGAATCATCTGGTTGCACATGCAGCACCGCTTTAACCTCAGCAGCAATAATTCTTGTTATTTTAATTCCGTAAGTTCTCTGGGGGAAGGAATGTGCCTTTCTCCCCACCAGGATTAGTAATTAGCTGTGTTTTTGTGACGCTGCAGATTACGGCAGAGCAGATCAGGTGTGCCAGGTGTGCAGCTCCCCAGACGGGTCAGGCCATGCACCAGTGAGCTAACAGCCTAAACAGGCAAGACAGAGAGCAGAAATATCATCCTGTACCCAGAGCTGATGTGCACAGAGGTGACACATCTTGCCCAGGGTCACAGAGAGGGCTGTGTCACAATGCAAAACCCAATCTCCCTAATCCCAGTCCAGCGTCTCGGTTAGAAATTGTTCCTTAACCACTGTACTGAATATACTCATAGTATTTTACACATGGCTTAGCCTAATATTGCTGTATCACACGCGTCTCCAGCTGTTTAAGAAGCAGCTGTTTGTACCATAAATTACTATTTTTGACCATGTGACTGTTAACAGTTCCTACTCCCTCGCAGTAACCATTCCCCATTAGCCACAGCCGAACCTCAGAACTGGCCGATGACTGACAATTGTTACACAGGGCAGCATCCCCGTGTCAACACATTCACAACACCTGTCATCACTTCTTGTCAGTAATCTTGATCTAGTTATGATTTAATTTATGCCTTGTGTGTCATAAGCCAGCTCTTAATTTTTTTTCAAAGCAATCAAGTGAACTCTTTTGTTGATCACCTTCATTTCTTTGACAGATGCTGAAATAAGACTTTTTTCTTGTGAGCAGCTCGTATCATTCTGGCAAATAAGGAGCGCACCAGCGTTACCAGCTCCCAGTGCTGGGGACTCTCAGTGTAATAGGAGCAGGGATACAGAATTCCCTACAGGAAGGAAAGGAAGCCTGGCAGCACACACAATTCACACCAACATTAAGCTAATGACAGAGAATTTGTGACAACGCAAGATTGGATTTTGAACTTTTCTGCGTGTGCCAAGCTTTGCTTTAATTTAAGCAGATTCCTAATGTGAACTCTGCTCATGTGCTTTGGGCAAGATTGTCACCACACGTCGTCTTCCTGCAGTGACAGTCCCCAGCACACACCAACTGTGCCCTGGAACACAGGTATGGAGCTCATCTCCTCCCTGTCAGCATCACAGCAAGGGAAGCGTGATTTGCTTCCCAGATGGAAAGGTCATTGCAAAATTAAAAGCTGGGATGGAGTGATAAAAAAATCTTCATATTGTTGGAAGTTAATATTGGCTGCTCTTTTGTCTGCAAGGCATCGCTGACAGGGATTTATCTCAGGACTTAAAAAATTCTGAATCTTAAACACCTGACTGAAAAGGGAGTAAAGGACCCGCACATAACTTAGTTTTACTTGCTGTAGAAACTAATCCCAACAAGAGCCGCATCTTAAGAGCATTCTCCCACTTCATACAGCACACTCAGGAGCTTCTAACCAAGCAGGAGAACACACTGTCCAAAGTTCTCAAGCAAAGAAAACCCCCAATCAGTGAAACACAACTGAGGAAAATACGCATTTTAAAGAAAACAGAGCAAAGTCAGAGATTTTAAGGAGCCACCTGAGCTGCCCGTTTTCATAGAGAAAAATACGAGCACTCGCAGTGCAGGAATTTCCCTGAATTGCCATGAGCCTTGCGAGAGGAACCACATGACCTCCAGATGTTCCTTCCAGCTTCATACGGTTTGTGATTCTGAGACTGTTGAGAGTGACATCACAAGGTCATCAGCCGGATTGCTCAGCTCTCACTGGCCCATTCCATCAGGTCCTGTGGGCTTGTGCATGAGCAGTTTGTTTAAATAGTCCCTAACTGGATCGACCTCCATCAAGGGAAAGCCTTCCTTGCTCAGGATGTTCCTTCCGGCCCCAGGACCTGGGATTTCTGAAAGCAGATTTTACCCGTTAATCTGAACCAAAGAATTCACTGAGTTCCTTGACCTCTTTCAGTCTCTTTGTCACCAGGTTCCCTTCACATCCCTCTCTAGAAGAGCTTTGGTTTCCCCAGCTCCATCACCGCATGTTGTGACAGTACCTCGGTAATCCTGCTGGGTCACCTCTTCCCATTCCCACCTCTTGGATGCTTCCAAAACTCATCAAAAGATTGCCACCCTATGAATGCAGGAACAATCTGTATTCATTCAGCTCCATAAACTGCTCTTGGCTTGGAATACACTTCTCTGGTTGTAGGTATTCACAAAGTGGATTTATTTTTCAAATACCTGACCCAGCGCCAAAAGAGACAACCCATAAAAGCTGCCGGTTGAGGACGGCACCAGTTACAGCTGGGAGTGCCATAAAGGTGTCACAGCAACAGCTGATCAAATCCCAGATGAAATCCACAGCTACAAATCCCAGGTACTCACCGGGTTTGTAACACCACAGCTTCGAGTCAAACTGGGAGGGAACAAATCAACGGAGTCATCTTTCTGCCTTCATTTCCCATAACTTGTGTTGTTTGAAAAGCAGCTCCAAATTAAATCTGAGCTGACTCTTGTGACTGATGAGCTACAGAAATCCAGCCGTGAATTTGGATCTGAGCAACCCAGCTGGGCGGCCTCGCTGGAACGGGACAAGTGCCCCCAGCTCTCAAACCTCTTTTCAAATCTTCGTAGGCTCAATCAGTAGCACAAAGAAACAACACAGATAATGAACTTATTTCATGTAACAAATCAATGAGCACTTGCTCTGCACAAAAGATAGCATAAGCAAAACAAAAGGCAGATGCTTGGGACAGAAAATGAAATCTCAGGTAAGAGAGATCTGAAAGCTCTCTTCATTCTCAGCTGCCATTCCACAAGGAGTTAGCACTGCAGGTTTGTATTTTTTTCCAGCAAACTTCAATTTATTTTATAACCACAAGCAAAGATTTGGATTTCGGTAATGGCTGACCAGTAAATAGATGTATTTAAAGTACAGGAATGAATTCAGAAGTACTGAAAAGGAAAAGATTATTTCATTGTTTTAATTCGCTATAGTAAGACTTAGGAAAAAAAACCAACCAAACTCAAACTTTTCTTGTGATTTCACATTCATCAAATGAGCAAAACGCATAACTTCAAACGCCAGTGATACATTTTAGCACAGCTAAAGGCAAGCAGAAATATCTGTAATCAGAACTTTTCCATGATGAGCACAAACCAGTAAAGCCAACGATTGCATACATCAGCACATGCTTGCACACACAGATACACTGTGACCACATTTATCCCGTTTGCTAAACTACTTCCTTGGAGGGTGAAAGGTCAGACTAATCAGACAGAAATGAACTGCAGCTGGAACAAAACTTTAGCAAGAAAATGCTTAAAATAATTGCGTTGCTTTTTTTAACCACATTATTGCTCCTCTCCAAGCTGAGCGCTTGGCATGTGTGCAAAGGCTGCAGAGAGAGCAGCTCACGAGAGGGAGAATTAGAGAAGAAGCATTCACTCAGTTAATCCAAATCCGTATCTGTACATGCATGGAGACAGCAAACACTCTGAGGTTTAGCGGATGCTCACGTCTGGGTAGCCATGCTAGCCCTCCACAAGTTGAACAGAAAGCAACAGGCTGCCGCTGCTTTCCGTGCCCAAATAAATGAGAGGTTTTAAGTAAAACAATTTCCAGCACCACCCACTCGAGCAGCAATATTGTCATGGTTTCATTTTACCACTCCGAATGGCAGTGCAAGTTTTTGCCTGTTTGGAAATGTAACGTCGAAGCAACTTGTTTTAATTTAAGCAAGCAGAAGCTGCCAACCATCTTTGCTTCCCAGCCAAGAGGAATTTATCTTACACATTTATTAAGTCATCATCGAGTTAATTACGATCATTTTGTAAATAGAGTAGCAGAATGAAGAGAGCCATCCAGCACTGATAAGAGACACAAATGGGCCAGGCCTCAAAGCAGTGCAGAGTCCCTGTCACTCTAAAGGTATCGGTGGAAATACCCAAATTTACATCAGCTGAAGAAACAGCCCACCTACATTTCTCCTGTTATAAATATCAGGCATGTTTTCTCCAGCCAGGACTGTCTCAGCAAAACTCCATCTTCCAAACTGGTGTTTTCACTCAAAGCAGCTGCTGCTGGGGGTGTTTTCCTGTCCGTGGTTGCTTGGGAAGAGAAGGGGAAATAAATTACAGGGTAAATAAAGCACCAGAGAGGGAACTTCATTCACAGAGCTCAAGTGTAACAAGAAAGCTTAGCAGACTAAAACTTTTGTTGTTCTTGGGTGAAACCCTCCCTTGCTCAAAGATTTTAATCTTAAAATAGTTCATTTGGTTGTTTGGTTGGGGGTTTTTTTTATGCAGACTGATAAGGAAAAGCGAAGGCATTTTTCTTTGCAGGCTGAGATCTGATTTTATTGACTAGATAATAACCTAGTTCTTACTCTTCACACGACACTGCAGTCCTACTAAACCAATGAGTTAAAGAGTCATTGCCTCCATGTTGTAACAGAAGAGAAGAAAGAGGCCCAATTCTGCTCTTACGTGTAACTGTAAAGAAAGCTCCTCCAAACTTCCAGCGAAGCAAAATCCCTGACAGAGCAGATTCTGGCGCCCCGTCAATTTTCTGAAGGCTACTTTACATATAAAAAGTTACACTGGATTAACAAAATTATGCGGTTTTAAAATAGATAATTAAAGCAATACAGCTTTATGTGAAAATACCCTTGAAATAAACTTCACCTGGTTTATAGGAGTTTAGCTGCACCGGTTAATTTACAGCACAGCTGTAAATTGCAGTGAAAATGGTTGGCAGCGGCAGCCTACAACATTCTTACTTATATCAGCACAATGGTTTACACGAGCTGAGTTTAAACAGAGTCTGAAACCACATCAATCTCCATGCTGAGTCAAGCTCTTGCATCCTCCTCTTCTTGTCCTGTTAGTTTTTCTAGCCCAACTGTAAAAACATCAGGTATGATTCAATAAATAAAGGTATATCATAACAGAAGGCAAAGCTAGGACTCCTGGACGCTGGCTGAAATGAATACATTTATAAAGTCTGCCCTGACATTCAAATACAAATCTTCGGCTCCATGTGTGAACCGAATGAGAAACTCCAGCTCCACTTTGCTCTGCTCCTTTCAGACAAAACTCAATGAATTTAAGGGGTCTGAGCAAGGGTCAGTGTGGGACGTGGGTTTATTTTCACGTCACGTAATACAGACGTGCAGTAGGTGCCTGTGTACAGCGGTACGGAAATGCCTCACTCCAGGGCCTGCTATTCCCTCTGCCAAGAGTCCTCTCAGAGGAGCTGATGGTGATGAGGACAGGACCTCTGAGCCATCACCCCCAGCTCCTGCCCCACAGACTCCAGAGCATGCTGCAGGTCAGCACAAGGCTTAAGCAGGTGCTTCACTTTAAAGAGCTGCTCACAATCTGCAGCCTGAGAGCTTTAGGAGCCCTCTGTAATGGCTGCTGCTGTAAATACCCGTCTGCGGCTTCTCCAACGGCAGAGAAACTGGAAGGACAGAGCTGAGCTTTGCTCTCAGATCAGCAGCTTGTCAGGGATGGGGAGCTGCTGCTCTGAGATTCAGAAGACCCAAAGGATCAGCTCTGGGCTGTTGTTTGCCATCCTTAGAGCGGTTTTTGGCTGAGGGGAAGCTGGTCCTCACCTGCTGCACTGCACTGTGCAGCAATCCCATGCTCACGCTCAGCACCGCGCTCATCTGAGGGGACCCACTCGCCCTCTGTCAACTGGCCCTGCTCTCCCAAGATGAGTATATGGGCCTCACATATGAAAAAGAGCAGAATTCACAGCCATCACATGTTATTTTAAACCTTTTCTTTCCCCTTTTCATGCAAGGAAACGGACAGATGCCCAAGCTGCTGTTTACACCGATGTTAGAATGCTGCCTATTGTAAATTGTAAATTAGGTTGCAAAGACATTTCAACAAGTAGTAAAACTACTCACAGTTCATCTGAAATTACATTTTCAGGATTCAGAACAAGTTACCTCATCATCATAAATGACCCAATTGTCCAAAACACAATAAGGACATGTCTTAGAAAGAGACAAAGACGACATTATTTTCCTTGGTCTCTATTAATAGGGATTCCCCCAAACAGAAGAATCGTTTGAGTGGAGATATATTTGGAGGCAAATAATGAATAGGTCCTTCTAGTTATTCACAAGACTATACTGTTGAGAATGTAACAGTTATTTAGGTTCCTTTTTTTTCAATTGCACACTCTGGAGTGGTCTCACATGTACTTAGCTGTTTTCTTTCAGAAAATAAACTGCGTTGTAGAAAGCTTTTTTTTTTTTTTTGTGCAAAATCATTAGAGCGATGTCTGGGTGTCTTCAATATGAGCAGGGTCCCACGTGAAATAAAGAAGAAATTTTATCCGCTAGAACCATCAAGAAATCTGAATATTCAGCTGGGTCTGATCCTCACCTCATCTGGAAGTAGCCTTCCTGGAGGGGGAACTTCTTCAGGCTACACAGAACCGCTATCATGTCTGCAGCCCTGAGACAGAAAACAATTTAAAGCTGCTCACAAACTTGAGCAGGAAGGTTGGAGAGCGTTGCTGCCGCTGCTGGCAGCGGCTACCTGGCTGCAGAGCAGGCAAGGGAGAGCTAGAGGCAAAAATGGTTTGAAAACATCCACCAGGTCAACCAGAAAGGCCATGGGGAGACTGTACTTGAGAAGGACAAAACATTCTGTAGCAGCGAGGACATAAACACCTCTAGATTCGTTCTGTGCGCCCAGCAAGGATTAAGACACTTTTCGTTTTTTTGCTGCTCAGAAAGCAAAGGGATTTCAAATACATGTGTTCTCTGTTTGCTTGTGCTGAGAAGATGCTGTACTGGCAAGAGATGGAGAAACAACATCATGACAACAGAGCAGCCCAAGGTTCCTTTGGTACCCAGGGGTAATTAACAGTTATTATCTGGGCAGCTTTTAAGTGTGCCAGGGACGGGCCAGAAGAAGTGGAAGCAACGCAGTCTCGTGGCTCAGAGCTGCATGGGGCCAAATTCTCTGTTTTCCCAAAAGTCAAATGAACCCACTAGGAGCGCCCTGATGCCGTGTGAGGAAGGCTTCAAACATCCAGTTTAACCTGTTTATGGCTGGCCTGGATGTTCCCAAGCTGCCCAGCTGCAAACCCGCTGCCCACGGAGCGACTCTCGGCGCTCGGGCGATGCTGGAGGTCAGCAGCAGAGCCCAGAGGTTCGTGGCTTCCAAGGCAGACGCAATTTTTCCTGACCTGTAGTGAAGTCCCTGCGCAAGTGTTTCAAAGCCTGAGGGGACACTGAGGCCACCGAGTCCTGATTTTCCAGCCCTCCTTCTGGAGGAGGCTGCGACAGCCCAGCGCTCACAGCCCAGCCCAACCCAGTTCTCTCATCACAGACACTTGTTTCTCTCAAAACAGAGAAGCACAAAGTTGCCAAAGTTTCTGGGAGAACCAGTCAAGACCCATCTCAGTAGCTTGCAGCTAATGGATGCTGTGAAGTACCTGTGCCAAACATGCTTCACCTTCACTGTCTTCCCTTTTTACACAGCATTTTACTTTTTGTAATGATGTTCCCATTATCTCAGCTCTATCTGCCCATCCCATAGCTACAGGCCATTAGCCTTGTTTAAAAAAATAATAAAAAAAAAAATTAATTAGAATTGAAAAGGTAGAATAATAAAGGAGAAAACTGTTTTCTTTGGCAGCCCTGCTTACCTTATTTATATTGGCATTTTGAGACTCCATCATAATATAAGATGCACCTCAACTTGCATAATATATCCTGCTTTCCCCCAGCAGTAGCTCTGTGGTACAGCTTCACTGTCCTGACCTCCAATCCTTCTTTTTCAAAAATGTTTCCAGAAAATGATCTGTAAAATCCACAGCTCCACCTGGTTGCTGGTTACCTGGGCCATCTTTGCGGAAAGGAAAAAAAAAAAACAACCCCAATTATCACAAAATGATGAGATCTAGAGGAGGAATGAGTCATTGAAAAGAGTGCTGAGGCTGAAAGTGTTGCTGACAGTACAGCATGGACACGTGGCTTGGTCACATTTTACCTACATCTGGGTGTATTTACATCATTCCTACCTGCAAACCCCGTCACCAGACAACAAATTATTTTAAAACATCTCTGCCCAATGTGTTCAGTACCTACTGAGATTAAAATTATCCGTATACACAGACTGGCTTTTCAATTTACTCATCAACTACTTGATAAACCACAGCACCGAAAATAAGACAAATAAGATGGTTTGCAAATGCTTCCATCTGCCTATTAAGGCTCGATTAGCATTCCCACAGATGCAGTAAAAAACCCAAAAATTAAATAAATTCCGTTTTAAAACAAATAGGTCAAACAAACTACATATGGAATCTGGCACTGTTAAAGAAGGATAAGTACGTGCCCAGATTAATAAGTAATTACCCATACGGCAGCAATGGCAATTTCTGGCCGCTAGATTTTTGTTAGTGATTTAAATTACATCTGTAAAATGTGGAGGGGTTAAAAGTTACAATCTGTGCTGGTGCCCCAGTGCCAGTTATCGGATATCTCTCAAGGCTTTCCGAGACACGTGGAATTGCAGGAATTGCATGCTGTGAACTGCAGATGTGTTTTGCAGCTTTAATCTCGGGAACAGAATTGTTCTGACGGCTGCCACTGTTCTACACCTGAGGCTTCACACAGCTACCACTGCCCTCCGGGAACACCGAGCGTTTTTTGCCCTAAATAATGAAGTAGAGAACATCGATTCAAATTCCCAGTATCCACAAGAAGGCTCTGAGTTCGGATATTTCCGTGCTGGCGCATGGGAGCAGGCTGGTGAGCTAAGCCATGGGATGGACGGAGCAGTATTTTATCAGGTAACAGCGCTCTCAGCTCTCACCTCTCACATTACATGTGTTCTCTGCTAACCTCTGGTTAGCAACCCCAGCTGATTTAACCTCGCTTTGTTTCAGGATGTGGGTGATCCCTTAGGCTCAGAGAAACGGAGACATGCCCTTGGCTAATCTTCCTCAGAGTCCAACTTTCCGATAATTCTTAATGTCCTCTCAGTTCCTCACTGCCCTCCGTGCTATGTTGGGATTTTGTGGAATGAAATCACAGCTGGAGGTTCATCAAGGTAAACGTGCTCAAATTCAGGCACTGTGAATGCTTTTTTAGATTAAACCTCCATCTCTTCCCACCATCCACGCTTTGTTAACCCCAGCAAATAAGGTTCACATCAGAGGGCCCGGGATTTTAAGTGTCCAGTGCTGACACTTTGGCACAGATCTGTCAGCCCCATGCCCTGCTGCCTTCCTCTGAGGTACCCGTGACAGACTCAACAGCAGCAGAGCTCTCATCTGCGAGCTTTAGCTCCCAGCACAGAGCTCATATCATTCCCGGAAAACACAGAAGGAATGAGAAAAGAGGTGCAAAAAACCCCTCCTAGTACAGGGAAGTTTTTATTTTCCCTATCCCACCTAAAGTCCTGCGAAAGGAATCCCTTCGAGGCTTCAAATTAGAGATGCAGTTACTTTCAAAAAGCACAACGAGCTTTTCCTGAAGGAGCCCTGGGCACTGCGGCCGCTCCAGGGCAGGGGAGAAGCCCCAGAGTGGCAACACTTTCCGAGCAGAAAGTGTGTTTAAAAGTAGGGCTTCAGAAGTAAATAAAACTCTTTTGACAATAATGAAAGTAATAATGAACTTTCTTTTCGTGTCAGTTTTGCTCTGTTAGTTACTTGATAATGCGATGCTCTATAAAAGGCTTGAAAGAAGATTCCTTGTCAGCCTGCGGTGCCTGGGGGTAATGCGAGCTGCTTAGCCCTCACAAGTAATTAAAGATAATCAGTGAAAAATGTGAGGGTCTGTTGTACTCTGCATTCCAAACCCCACCTACAACAGGAACAGCGCTCGAAATGATTATTTAAATCTAACTTTTTTTCCCCAAAGGATCGGTGGGGGACAGGATTCGCAGTTTTTTGTTTGCTGGTGCTGCTGAGCTCCCAAAAAGCAGAAAACAGTAAAAAATCAGTTTCAGGAGGATCGATACTGACCAAAACACTCTTGAAACTCTGAACGGGCTTTTGTGTTTTCCTGCCTCTGACAGATTTCTATCAGCAATGTTTACCTTCAGGTATATTAAATGACAGAGCCAAACCTGCTTCATCTCCTGAAGTGGGATTAATTTACCACAGAATATTTATAGGAACAAATAACAGCTTTAACGAATAAAAGAATAGTAATTCTAATAACAGTGTGTATAACAGGGAAGGTTTCCCAGGTGCTTAATAGACAGCAACTCCCTCTGAAACTTTATTTATCATGAGGAGCAGTGAGAGCTGCAGCCTGGCAAATAACTTTGAAAAATCAAGCTACTTATTCAGGTGCAGACTCAGCAAGGGAACTGCTGAGTGTTGAGCAACTTGGGAAATCTGGTTGAGACTCTCTTTCATTTCTCGTGCTCTTTGAACTCACTGGCACAGGTCCTGCTCGCTGCACTCAGGGAAAGCGGGAGCTGCCAGCTCTGGCCATGCGAAGGATGCCTCGGATCAAGGTGTGAGATTCCTTGTGTCCTGCTGGCTGGAAGGGGGACAGCAATAAATGGGAGGTGCCAGGAGCAGGGGGTGAATGCAGATGGGCTCAGGGTGATGTTCCCCTGTTTTATGGGTGCACTGGACCATGGAGGCACAGAAAGCAAAGCCAGCCTGGCGTTCCCCTGGGTGACACAGTGATGGGAGTCTGCAGCCAGGCACACCCCGAATCCAGAAAAGGGAGGGTCTGTAAACCACAGCCTTACACCGGGCATCCTCTGCTCCCCTTGCTGGGGGTCAGAAAATCCTATTTGACCCGCTCTGGGGTCCGTGTCCCAAGGACAAAAACCCATTGGCTCTGCGGGGCTGAAGGAAGACCAAAGCGTTGTGTGAGGCAGAAGGGAAATGCGGCGATTCGGTGACTCCTGAGGACGTGCAAGCGCTGGGTGTGAAGAGCTGAGCTCCTGCCACCTCCCTGACTGGAAACTCAGCACTGCTGGCTCTGTTTGCAGCTGGGAAATGTGCTTGTGAAACCAGCGCCAGACACTCGGCACTGCTAAGGAAAGCACAGTTACTGTCTTCCAGGGCACTGACCAAGCCCTGGGCTGCCTTGGATGGGTGCTGCCAGGCTTGGATGGGTGCTGCCAGGTCTATTCAGATTTGGAAAAAAACAGCAGTAGAAAGGAACCATAAAATGATAATAAATAATCCATAACACGTGGAAAGGTACTACATCAGGGGTTTCCGGACTTCTTCCATTGGTGGACCTCAAACAACCTAAACTCCTACAAAGACCTAAGCACATAGACCCAGGTATAGAGAATTTACAGCTCCTGACAATAGCTTTTGCTTTTAGTAGGTGCTTTTTTTGTGGATTCCTTTGAAGTAGCCAAGAAAACCACATCACTGCATCCGTGATTCCACAGGCAACAGAAGATCATCAACTTCCAATCTATTTTGTCTCGTAATTGTACGTTTGTTTCTCCCACACTCTGCTGATGTGAAGTTTAACACTCAAATATTACCAGTTAAATACAAAACAAAACAAAACTGTTGATGCATTATTTCACAATAAGTAATATAAAACCATGAATAATGGGTTCCAAATGATGTAAACACGTGTTTAGGGTACTGCTTAGAGCACTGATGCTGACCTAGATTTGACCTTCCCAAGTATCCACAATCTATTCCTTCTTTAAAAATAAAAAGTGTTGCCTAAAGGAAAGATTGTGTTGTCTTCGCAAATGATGAGCGAGGATTCTGTGTGACCGCAAACAGCAGAAATACCGTTCAGGTTGTAATTTAAATGACCTTATAAAATATCCCATGGAAAAATATTTTCCAAGAGACTGGATTCCACTGAATTTTGTGTAGACCACACACTTTAATCCTGGTCCTACTGAAGTCATTGAGAGTTTTTCCATTGACTTCTACGAGTCCATGGTTTGGCCTTCATTAGCCATGCATGGAGCATATCATAAAAGCCAACATCAAAAATAAAAGTTGGTCTAAAGTTCCCTAAAAAGCTTGCCCACAGGGAATGCTGGGGAGAAATGCACAAAACATTTCTGGAGTGAGTGAGTTTGTGAAGAATATTATCCCACTTTAAAAAAAAAAGATGTCTGAGAAATTTAATTTAAGCCATATGGATGCACAAAGCATGTAATTAATAAGGAAATGATGTTGATTGTTAATATAGACATCTGAAATCAGCCACAACGAAATCTCGTTATGTCAGGATTGTGGCAGCCTGGATTCAGGCGGAACACGGAGCATTACACAACCGATATAATATCATTACCAGGACATTCCTAGCAAATTTTAGGCAGAGACAATGTCGCGTCTTTTCAGCCTGAAATGTAGTATGTCGACAGAAGATGCAAGTATTTTAATTCAGACTTTTAATGATCTATATAAAGACAACAATGGGCTGTTTGTTACCAGCTGAATCGGGGTTCAACCAGCCCAGCGAGACCTTGCGAGCCGCCGCCACCACCACCCCAGCACCCTGCGCCGAGCCGGGTGTGCTCAGACACGTGAAACTAACGAAAAATCGAGCAGACAGCCCAAATCCGTGGGGTTTGCTCCCTGAAAAGCGGGACATCCCACGCCGCATTGTCCGGCCCGGCGCACACGCACGCAATTAAACGGCTCGTCCCCGAAAAGTCCCGCAAAGAGATGTTGCATCTGTCTCGCTCGGGCCGTCAGCACAGAGAGCGACTCAAGTCCTGCCAAATCGAGTGTGACCTTCAATCTGCCACTCTCATGGTGAAAGGCAGCGGAGTAAATTACTTGGCCTTCCCTTTCTATTGAGGGTGAATGCGAGCGGGTCGGCGGGACCTGCCGCCGCTCCATCCCCAGTGGCACCCCACAGTTTACACAACCCGGGCTGAATGCCATAAAAGAGGGGCTTCATTCACCGGGGGCCCGCATGCAAAAGAGACGCCCATTAGATCATAGTAATTATTCCATTTACATCACACAGTGCCACAGTGGGACGTGAAGGACTCATCAAACACTTCTCTTCACCGGGCCCGGCTGCTAATGAGGCCCAGTGGCGGCATTGTGCCTCCCATTTACTCATGGCCGTGCCTGCCTGCCAACAACAGCTCAGCCCTCCAGACAGGCTGCCCCTTTCAGAGCCATTTATTCCGCGCCCAACCTCTGACCTCAAGGGTTATGACATCAGCAGCCCTGATTTGTGATCATTTTTATTGGCGGACATTCAACTCTTGTTTCCTGTGTTTAACTCTGCCTCCCTTTTTTTAGCTAAACTTATTGGTTCTAATAGGCATCTGCCAAAAGACTATAAAGTAAGCCAGAGCTCGCACAAAGAGGCTTCTGATCTTGCTATAAAAAGCCCCACAGCTACTATTTATGCCAATAATAACGAGTAATTCATTATCTAGGTGCACAAAATCTGTTAACCACTAAAATGTTGAACAATTTGGAGCAGATGTCCAACAATTTTATGAGTTTTAATTAAAATGTCCTATGTATTTTCATCAATACACCTGGGTTTTTAAGTTTACAAAGATGCTACATTGGCGCACGACAGTACTTTGCAAATTGCAAATTTTTTTTTTTTTTTTTCCGAGGGGGATTAGGAGGGGATGATTTGGGCTAATCAGATGCTGATTTGTGGCGAATTTTTTCCCCATTAAGGTGTTGATGCAAAATCAAAGAGGAATTAGAGCTGAGATTTAAAAAGACAGCACTTTCTTGGGACAAAGCAGCGATATTTCAGGAGTCAGTGAACTTCAGTTTGTCTGCTTGAAATAGAGAAGGGGAATTTGCATTTTGAAGCAGAGTCACTAATTTTAAAGCTAGTGTTCTAAATGGAAATTAAATATCTTTAGAGAACAGGTTCTCAAAACACATGTTTTTCATAATGCAGTTTGTTTAAGCACTGTGATTTCCATATAGCAGAAATGGGTATAATAACAGACAGCATTTACTTTATCAAGAATGCAAATAATAATTTTCCAAAAATTTGACATTACAAATCACTATGCAAGCACATAATCACAAGTTTGCATGATTTATGTTTTCAAACATTTGTTAAGAAAAATTTAAATACTTAAGAAGATGATACTGAATAAAATAGAAAATATTTTATCTCTGCTCTTTCATTTGGATAATGGGATGGTTTTGGCTTGAAGTTGAAAACTAACTAGTTTTTAAAAAGGATGCTTTTCCCTCAATTATAATCATAAGCAAATTCACAAAAAAGAGGATCCTGTTCAGCTAATTTCAAACTGTTACAGTCGCAGATGATGATTGCAGGAAGTGGTTAAGTAATAGAAGATTTTTTTATTGTACCAGTGAGGACTCAGCGTAACCAGCCCTACACAGATAATCTTTGTAATGCAGCCCTTTCAGGGCTGATGTGGATATGTAATGGATTGGATTGGGAGCTGTCACCAACCCCTAATGTATCTCTAATGGAATCTGAGGATTTACATTTATTTCCCAGATAAGATTCTCATCCAGCTTCTCTTTGTAGTCAAGTAAATCATTTTACTCATTACTTGCTAATCTTAATTTCATCATCTCTGACAGTATTGCCTTTATTTACATAGCTTGTTTTTGGACAAAAGCTGAGCTGCTATACTTTGTGTAGCAATACTTTAGGATTGCACTCTCTACCCTAAATTGCATGCAATTCACACAGTTTTGTACACAAAACAGGGAAATGCATGAGCACTCCTAAATGACCACGCATAGATATTCATGCAAGCAACAACCTGTTTTACATGCAGATGGCCAGAAGTTTCCCTCTTTAAAAAGCAGGACACACATCCCCCTCCCCAACTCCTCTGGAAAAAAAAAAAAAAANCCAAACCCACAGAAAAAAAAAAAAAAAAAAAAAAAGAGCGGGGAGGAAAAAGAAAAAGCAAAATGAAAACAAAGAGGACACGTTGGATTGGATGCAGAGGAGAGCTCCAAGGGCACCAGCACTCTGATTTGTACAGCTCTGTGGATCTGGATCTGTTTAGATCCCAGATTATGGAAGATTAAAAGAATTTTAAAAATCCCCGTTGCAGATCAGCTGGGCCTTCTCCTCTCAGCGCAGCTTCCTTGATAAATACCTTCACACAGGGCACTGTGAGTGTGGCTGGTGGCCCCTGAGGGAGCAAGGGAAGCGGGTCCACGGAGCAAGAGGTCTTTGAGAGTCAGCCGGAGAAAACAAACTGCCTGGTTTGGTTCTTGTGATGCACTTCTGCTGAGGGTTTGCCCTCAGCCTGGAAAGCTGTGATCACTTACCTGTATTCTATTGTTGAGGTAAATCTGGGGAGGGCGGGGAACAAAAGAAATGGCCCTCCACCACATCCTTTAGCAAGGGATTCTGCTCTGATGTATTTCACATCCTGGGACATTTTCCCCAGGTATTAAACCATACTTTCAGTTTGGAACACACAGAATTTTTAGTTAAATCAAGGAGTCACTTCCCAAAGTCCTTTTGTAGGACAAAATTCTCGCTAATACAGCAAGCAATACCCAATTGATGTATTTAAAGCAACCATGTTATGAATCTTTAATCTTTCTTCGTAGGCATGGAGAAAACCTCTCTGTATCTGTGCGCAGGTGTATCGATGCCTTCCCCAATAACCAGATGAACGACAATATCTCCTCACAAAACGTTGATATGAGACGCCAATAAATTGCTTTGAGGAGACAGAAAAACCTCAGCACAGTTTGAGCGCTCTCAGCTTTATGCACACTAAGAGACAGAATTTTACAGGAAAAGTAATACCCCCACATTTCATGAGATTCTACAGGACCAAGAAACAATGGAGTCTGGAAGGAATCTCTGGATTTCGTCTGGTCCAACCTCCTGCTCAAAGCAGGACCAGCCTCTGAGCTGTGCTGCCCAGGGCTTGTCTTGCTTTGGTTTGCCAATATCTTCCTTGCGCTGGGGATCCCTGGATTTGACACAGCTCACCAGATGTGACCTCACCACTGCTGGAAAGACGGGAAAAATCCCTTTCCCGCGCCTGGTGTATTCATCGAGCCTATCACCCAATTTTCCGTGTTATTCCCACTTCCATGTAACCCCTCCATCAGGTAAGGAGTCACTTGTGCAGCGCTCCTGAGAACAAGGAAGGAATTGGAGCTGGCACTGGAGTTTACCCTGCAGAACCTGATGTTGCAGTACACTTGGGAGCGTATCCAGGCTGTCTTTTTCAGATCCCTCCGTGAGATCATGAGATGTTGGCTGCAGAAACTCTCCTTACACCCACTTTAGTCCACAGTCAGAGAGAGGCTCCTTGAGCAGGAACCACCAAGGCACAAATACAGGACCTCACTTCACCCGGTTTCAAACTAAACCCACACTTCAAAGCTCGACACGGAGCACAGCACATGGTCCCAGTCTGCAAGGAAGTTGTGCGCTGCTCTGCTGAAGGATGCTAATGCTCATCACCATTCAGAGCACTCAGACTAGGGAAAGCTTAATTAAAAACATCTGACAGGCCGTGATTATGTTCATACATAATCGCCAGGATGCCTGTACCTGTTATGCCAGATCTTCGTACTGTAAATAATTAGTTAAAGGAAACCTCAAGAGGTTTCTTCAGAACACATACTTCACCATATTCTTATAGCATTTGCAATTTTAAAATCAGAAATTGACGTCTATTTTAAATAGGAAACGCTAATAACAGGCCTGCTTGTTTTTTTCCCTGCATTAAGAGCACGAATAATTTTCAAGCACTGCTGCACATTTTCCAGAGCAGTCACTAATCTGCTAATCTGTCTTTTGTAGAAGTGTTTAGATCGTTATGATCGGCTTCCTCATGCAACTATTGGGTTGAGTATTGCAGTGGAATAATTAGGAAAACATGAGGCACAATTCCAAGAGAAAACAATGCAACTGGGCAGCAAAGAAACTGGGTTTGCAGTTAGGGCACAGGCTGAGGACTCAGGGCCTTTGGGCTCTCTCTTGGGACCTGGACCCAGGGTGGACACGACCAAAACTCAAAGCTCAGCTCCCTCCTCCCTCCAGCTGCTCCTGCCAGCAGCTTTCAGCTCCTCGGTGTCTGTATTTGTGGTGATTAGTACAGGACTGCCAGTCCTGAGCTACAAATCCCAGCTAGTGGCTCAATCCCGAGAAATTTGCCCAGCAGAAGGTGCGATGCTCCTGCAAAAGTTTTTGGCAAAACTGCCGCCTCCAGATGGGAAGCTGGGAACTCTAAGGCTGTCCCTGGTCTGCAAGGTCCTGGATGCCCAGTCGCTTACTCACAGAGGCCCTGAGTAAAGGAAAGGATGGAGGCTGGACCAGGACAAACCACAGGCAAAGGCTGGAGCTTGCTCTGCTTGCAAGGTGTGTCACACAGCCCTTGGTCTGGCAAAAACTGCTGCAGAAGGAAGATCCCTGAACCATCTGCAGAAACACTGAGAATTTTAAAACCAGCACCTGTTGGTTTAAAAAAACCCTCACCATATCCACAGAGCCCTCACACAAACCCAGTGGGTGGCCAAGTGTGCGTGACCCATGTTCTCTGTCTGCACAACTGCGTGGCACAGGAGACTCCACTCACTTTGGTTTATTTTATTTTATTTGGCTTGGTAGCCAAATAAATAAAAAGCAGAAGAGTTCAAACCTGTGACTCTCCCTTCCCAAATGGGTCTTTTTGAAGTACCTGACACTAGACTTGACTTCTCATTTCTGCTTATTAGAGCAAAGTTTTGCTGGTTACAAAACTGCAAACCAAATTTCACAATATCTCAGTGGGGTGAAAAAACAAATATTGATATTCATCCCAATGAGCTTTTGCTTTGTTGCTTCTAGAGAGTGGAAAATTTGCAATGCCCCATCATTATAAGGAACACCATGAGGTAAATGCTGTTTCCCCAGATTACCACAACCAGTTTCTGTCGCATCTCTCTGCGGTTAAGTTCACGCTGTCCCCAACCAGGCATTTCTGTCAGACATTTTTCTCACGGAAATATCTCAAAATAAAAAGTAGCTTTTCAAATGAAATTTCTGTTTTTCCACAAAAATCACAAAAGCTGCAATTTGATTTACAGTTGTGAGAAAACCTCAAACACTGAAGTTTGGAAAACCAAAAGTGTGGAGTGCAATTTGTTCTCTCCCATCCCTCTGCTGAAACACTCTTACAGAAAGAGTTTTGCCTTGGAGTTACAAAACATGCAAACGCAGTTTTTTTGACTCTGTCCCATTAGGGAAAAAATATTCAAACAAAGCATGATTTTTTTTTTTCCCCTTTCTTTAATGTATTCAAACACAAGTTATGGCTAATTTCAAACAGCTCTATGGCAGGCAAATGTAATCTCAGAAATGATAAAAGTGCACCTCTATAGCGCTCGGTCGATGCTGTAATTTTTGGAAGTTGCAGATTGAAAGCAAACCAGTTATTTCCTGGAATTGACATTTCACAAAGGTTGCAGTCCCAGTTTTGTAACTCTCCACAGGCTGCCCTGGTAGGAATTAATGAAATACCTGGGCAGAGTAGTCAGAAGGGGAATTAAGTTCCCAACACATTCCAGCAGTGACTATCGCCACACCCGCTCTCGACAATGACCAACCCTCAAAAACCAACCGCAGAAAATTTGTCATTTGCATTCCTCAACATGCAACAAAACAAAGGAAACCATCAAAAGGGGAAAAAAAAAAAATCTTAGGATTCAGTCAATAAGTTGCATGTGTTCAGAGGAAAAAGCTACAAAGGAGCGACTGAACTCCACAGGAACATGAACGGATTGAACAAGAGCTCTTCTTCCTGGGAAGGGCTGATCTGGTGCATGGATGGAAGGTGAACTGACTGAAAGGAGAGGCCAGGCAGGGTGGTGTTTGAGGTGCCATAAACCGTGCTTTTGGCTGACATGGTCCTCTCCGCTCTCCTAACAAAATCACAGATTTTGGCGGTCAACTTTTCAAGTCTTTCTATTGTAGACCATTTCCCCTGAAGCAGGTGGAGTTCAAATACATTTAGGATGAAATGCTGAAAAAAAATAGCATTTGATCGAAAGTATTCATTACAAGTCAGTGTCGCACAGTGCAACATTATTTTGTTTAGTTAAGGTGTCACTTAGAGTGAAGAATAACAATCACTTTACACTGATTCTCCCAGCGAGAACCATCTTTAAATATTCAACATATTTTCTGAAGTCAACACATTTCACGTTACTTTGGTTTGTCATTTTTAAAAAGTCTTTCCATAAATCTAAACGAATTCCTCATCATGACCTACCGTCATCTGTCAAAAAGGTACTTATAAATATGTATACGAGCATTCTTTCTCTTTTTTCTTTTTACATGAAGAAGGTATCAATGCTACAACTAATTGGGCTAATTTGCATCAAAGACTATACATAATTAATTTGTTTGTTAAAAGCTTTCAGCGTTTCTTACAGGAAGTGCAAGAGATCGTTGCTGAAGTTTGAAGAAATAATTAACAATAACAGATGTCAATGCACATAATTGTGAAATGAGACCAGAAAAGGTACTGACAGAGTCTGATTTCACAACTGGGTTTCTATCAAATATCCGGCTTAATGGTATATGTAGGCAATTATGAGCATTTATTTTTTCCTCATTCCGAGGAGAAAGCTCATTTTTACCACTAAATAAGTGCCTGTACTTTTATTACTGCTTAAAATAATTATGAGAATAAATCAGTCTACACCCAGACGTGACCTTCTCACGAACGTCAGCCGCTCCTTCTTGGAAGAGAGAATGCAAAGCCACAGCAACTCCAGTGTTCACTGGGTCTTGTGATGGACACACGAGCAGTGCATCCACCCCAAGGAGTGCACAGGGGCTGTAACTTTACCGTGGTGTTTTCCAAAACAGAACGAACCACAAGAGCCAGAGGCTGGCTGAAGCCATGGGGATGACCTGGGGTCCCCTCTGTCCCCTCTGTGTCCGTGTGTCACAACGAGTGGGCAGGCGAGTCCCTGCGCTCCCAGTGGGGTCCCAGCCTCTGATGCTGCAAATGCTGGGCACAAGCGGCGCTCAGGGCTGTGTTGAGGCAATAACAGAGAGCAGACATCCAAACTCAAAGTGCTCTTCCAGCTGGGTGCATGCAAGGGCCACGCTGGACATTCATTCGTTCACAGAGTCCCCTCCTGCATGCACCACCTCAGGCTGCGGTGTTTGCCCTGACTCAGTCTTTGAACAAAACTCACAGAAGAATTGATCTCCCAGTTTCTCTCAGCATTGTTGTGCTGTTACTCGGCCCAAATTCCCCATCCTAATTAAACCTTTCACCCAAAGAGCCCATAGCTTTCAGCCACTCGCAGCCCAGCTATTTTAGTGCGGCTTTCGAGCGTTCCCATGAGCAGTTTATGGCCCTAGAAGGAACGCGGCCCAGCTCTGGAGATACATGTCCCCATCCACACCTCTTCCTTTTGGGACTGAGGGTTCCCTACAGGGGACTCTCTCCAATGTGCTGTGGCAGATCTCTGCCCAGCTCCTACTGATGCCTTCAAATGGCACGGCCTCCTCAGTTGCACTCTAACACGTACAGACAAAATGCCAAGAGCACATCTTATTTTAGATATCATTTTATTGCTATCTACGACTTTCCACAGCGTCTACCGATGCTCTAAAAAATTCTTTTTGAAAGGTAGAAACTGCTAAGCAAACTTGCCTCAAAGGAGTCCCTCCCCTTGGAAGAAACAAATGGGAGCTACAGAGCATGCAAATGAAGTGACCAAGTCCCTATTCAGGAACTGCTGGCATGGAGGATAATTATGACCTGTGAAAAGCTCTCCTGGAATCCTATCCATTAGGATTATCCTACATGAAAGAAGAGTTTTCCCGTCTGAAAAAGGACAGGTGTGTCCACACCGCAGCGGAGGTGCCACCTTCATTGTCTGAGCGACAGTTTCAGCACAACCCAGTTATTACCGTTTCCTCTTGTATCCAGTCTTAACAAGATTAAAGTTTTCTGTTCAATAAGCACCTACTCTTCACTGGCCAGATTGTATTAGCATGGTTGGCATTCCACCAAGGTTTAGCAACTCTTTCTAAATGGGGTTTAATAAAGGACTTCGGCAAGGATCATATAACTAGACAGAAAGAGCGCAGATAATCAAATTACTGGCTTTCAGCGCATACTTAGCCTTCCTTGCATCCAGCCAAACAAGATTTCACATCAAATGCAGGAAAACTCCATGCAAATAAGCTGCTAATGATTATTAGAAGATTCTCACTCTTATGAGAGGATGTCTTATGACAGGTACTCAACATTTGCTCAAATGATTTGTCACCTCATTTTACAACAAATTTGAGGTGACACTTTTCGTATTTAAAGTGTTCCTGGAGGTATTTCGGATTAATTACTCCTTACAGAACCTCTGAGTTTATAGCCAGTGAGCACTCAGGGATCGAGGCAGGTTCTTGCCTATGGTCACCCACCAGTCCACATCTATCCTCTGCGACCAAGCCAATGCACCACAGGTTCTGCACAGCCCCAGGTGCACATCAGCCCCTTCACGTGAGCCTTCGCTCGCCCTCGTTGTCTCTCTGGTGAGGCAAACACAGCCAGGGACCCCCACATTCGCTGGCAGCAAGTCTGAGCTCAGGTGTCCTGGGCAGGGGAGTGATTGGAGCTGAGTTCATGTGGTTACTGATGGCAAGGACAGACAGCATCCAGCAGCTCCAATTTTCTCTCCCCCAATTCCATCGTAGCCCTGATGCAGAAAAGCCAAAATGGCATTGCAAACAACGCTTCCCAGTCCCACTCTTCCTTCTTAACCCTGGAATTTATTTCACCTTTCCCATTGTTCGCCCTTGACTGTACATGTTTGCGGGATCCCATTTACGGCTGAGGCAGCTGGCAGGGCAGCTCCCGAGGAGAAGATGCCAGCTCTGCCTGGGCTGTGCATCCCTAAGCGTTTGTCTTATGCCTAGACCTGCCAAAAGCCCAGCATCAGGGCTTCACTGTACTCTCCCAGCATAGCAATGGTTAGATCCCTTTTATCTCTGATGGTAATTTTCATGGACCCCTGCCAGGTTCTTTATGTGCTACAGAGTTCCTCACTTCATTCAAAGAGAATTGTATTGTTCTCTTCTCTATTCCCTCAAATGTATTTCCAAAAATTCGGCTCTAAAAAGAACAGGTTTTCTTGGAACCTGGTGTTGGAAGCCTTGGCTCCTGTTATTCCCCAAGCTGCATGGACATCACAAAGGCCTTTACAACCAGAGGTTTTAATGAAGATAGACCTAGCCCAGAACTTTAAATCAGACTATTGTCAACTTTTGGTGTTTACAAACTCAGAATAAATGTATGCAATTAATTAATGCATAAAATTATATTGGCTATCTAGCTGACTCCCAGCCTGAATCCACCCTCAATTTTATCAGTAAAGAAATTGGCTGTCAGCTGGTGTTGCCAAGGTTTCTCTATGTGAGTGTCACAATTCCCAAACAAAATAGTGAGGACCAGAGTGCACAACCCACAGCAGAGGGACCAGCACTGACCTAAAACCAGGAACTGTATCCATGCCAGGCTACAGCAGAACTTCAGCAGAGGAGAGCAGAGCTGTACCCACGCCAGAGCCTCACCACAGCTCCATAGGGCAGCTCGCTTGGATCAAACCAATTCACCAAGCTTCCCCTCCAGAAGGGAGCCCATCATTTGTGGAGAAAGCTGCCAATCTTAACGCCAGAGATGTGTGCAGGGAAGGAGGGAGATGGGGGCTGTGGGGTGGTCCCCATGCACAGATTGAGGTTTTTACGAAGAAGGCAGAATTCCATTGCAAAACCTGTGATAGGCTTCGTGGAAAATCAAACCCACTGGGCTCTGAGACACCAAACCTGCCCGTGCTCCCTGGTTGGCTCCAGCCCTGGCCTTGCTCCCCAAGTGGGAGGTTGGGATTTCCATCCCAGGGCTTTTCCAGACTGCAAGAGAGCCCAGGACCATGGGGTGCTGCTCTGCTCACCACAGCTCCCTCCCCATGGCATTCACAGCACTCCAAACTCACCCAAATACACCTCAGCACCCTATTGCATTCTGGAATCCTGCACACACTCTGCTATTCAAGTAAAACAACCAGAGCATTTTTCACACACAACTCGCCTCCTGGCAATTACACTTTTGGACAAAACCTTGCATGTAAGCATAATAAAAAACATAAATGAGAGACAAGACAGCGCGGTTCAGTGGATTTCAATAACGAGGCTGAAAACAGCAATCCTCGAAGCCACACCTTACACAACACTGATAAGCACCTTCTCCAGAGCTACCTGAGGCCCCACACTGCAGAGGGGAGATGCTCAATTTCCACCCACAGCTGCCCAATTCCAGCTACAGGAATTCCTCCTGCTCCCAAAGCCGCTCTGGCGGCGGCTGTGCCCACCCATCCCACAGGATATAAGGTTGTTGGCCATCTCCAGCAGGAGGGAGATCTTGCTAATGGGACGTGGAATTCCCTGGGAGAGCAGAACACTGCCTTAGACAATCATAAGCAAAAATTAATCTCTTTTAAATTTTTATTTTCCCTTCACTTTTAGGTCTTTTCTAGTCTAACGAGAAGAGCAGCTCTTGGCTTTTATCAGAGCGTTTTTTCCTCCTTCCCAGCTCTCCGGCAGCTGTTATGCTGATGCAGAATTTGGGTACTACAGGTGAAACCTTATCTGCTTGAAACCTCTGTGGCTGCTAACTGTTTCCTCCTAAGTGCCCAGAAATCTTCCTAGAGATTTTTAACTTTGCTGAGGGAGGGAAGAGTTTGAGCTTTTCAAATTGCTTCAGTGTAATCCTCTCCATTTGCCTCCACCAGCAAGCTCCAGCCCCCACTGAGGCTGGTTTGAGAGAATTGAGATTTAATCCAACATCGGTTTACCTGCAGACACAATTCCTGCTTGACTGAGCAATGATGAAACGCTTTGATATTCAATGACCATTTTACAACGACCAGACTTCTCTCGTTTCAAGAGAAATCAGTGACAGTGGAGTGCGCTGCCATCTTTGTTCATTTTAAAATTAACCAAATTTAAGGATTATGATTGAGTTTGGAAACAATAATGCAACAATACCTTTCATTTAGCTTAGAGTTTTTCATCCATTGCAACATAAAATTTTTCTTTTTTTCCTTTTTCTTTTCTATTTTGTCTTTCAGGGTTTTTGGGTTTGTTGCAACGGGACAAGCACTACAACACTAAACACAACAAAGCACTGAAACATTTGGGAAGTAGACACAAGAAAAATGGAACATGATTTCAAACCAACACCTTTTCTTCCCAGTTTTCCCTCCAGTTCAGAGAAGTAATTATATACACAGCAGTGACTGGAATTTGTGATTGTTTCACCTAAATATTGCAGCTGGCTTTAAGCATAATCACTCCCAGAAAGACTTTCCTTTTCTCGGCATAAAGTTTAAGAAATAACAAAGGCACCAAATCACTTTGAGCTGCAGTTTTACCAAGTGTAAAAAGGTATTGCATCTTTTTAAGTGAGGAAATATATGAACTACTTAGGAGAAACAGAATCCAGACCTAGTGTTCTCATTCCTTACTTTCCATCCCTCCTGTTACCATTATAATAATGAAATATTTTAATCTTGAGGTTTTTCACTTAATAGGTTCCAATTAAGGACTTTATAAATTACGTAGATGTTAAAGACTTCTTTTTTTTTTTT
>VZRN01000251.1:355296-366725 GCA_013397935.1 Dasyornis broadbenti
TTTTTTTTTTTCAGCTGCTTTCACACACTCCCTCCCTCTTCCCTGGACCCTTTCACAACTGCTTTGCAGATTTTATTAAAAAAGGGAAATTGCACAGCCCACCTACCAGTAAAATCACAGCTGCATGCAACTTGCATGGACCAGTGGTTGATATCAGAATATTCCTTGTCAAAGACATTTCTCTCCTCGTGTCTTGTTCCGGCCCTAGAACAGCTGCCCAGGAAAGGTCCTTGGGCAGGGCAGGCACACAGTGATAATTCCGCCAGCATCTGCTCTCTATCCAAACAAAGTGTTGTAATTGACAGGGAAAAGCAGAATAAAATACCAGAAAACTTTACAAATCCTCCATTTCACCAGTTTTACTGGTGCTTAGACCTCACAGAGCCTGGGCACACGCGACACAAATGATTTTGGATATTCACCGAAACGCAAGGGCGGCTTTAGGGTCCAAAACTACGGCATCCCATAGAGGATATTCCTTGCCTTTCGTCCAAACATTGTGATTCTGTGGTAATTCCCTGTGGACTTCTGCAGCTTTTCCCCTTTGAATTTTTGGAAGTGAAGGAATGAGGTCTGCTAGATGTCAGCACGCATCAGGCTTGTTAGCGTAGATCCCTCAGTGCCGAGAGAGCACAGTCTGAACGTCTGACTCTAAACGGAGGAGAGCGACAGTTAATTTTTCTAATGATACACAAAAGTATCAGGAACATTTCTGTCATTTTCCTTTTAATTCTCTTCCCCTATAACCTTCCCCAAAAACCTACAAATCAAAACGACAAGGGGCTGAAGCACTGACAAGCACGTGGTTCTCTCTTCTTTAGAAATGTTTTAAATTTGCTAGGAAGAAGTTCCTTATTGCAACTATTGCTAAATTAGATTCTTTGTCTATCAAACCTAACAACCAAGTCTCTTGAAAGAAAGACTATTGTGTGCTATTCAAAATAAATATCACACGTTTTTTCCCAGAAAATCTTATACAGCTAGCTGAAAACACAAATAGTTTTCTAATGGATGGTTGATTGAAATAAGCCTAGTTCAAAATAATTTTTCATTTACATTTTAATTGAATTTTTAATGACCATCCATTTACGATTGGTGCTGTTAAAATTAATCACTCATCTTTTGCACAAACCAGGACAAACTTTATCCACAAACTTGGCAGCACTTGTTACGAATGAAACACCCACAGATTGCACAGTTCTTGAAAGATCGAGTCGAGATCTACAAATTGACAACCTCAAAACCAATTTAAACAAATGGAAACCTTTCCGTGACGGAGGATCAGATCCCATTGGAGTTTTTTCTACACCCTTGCTCGTTGCTTTTCTACTTTGAACAAATTACCTGAAGACTTGGCCACCTTGCAATGTTGTTGGTAGGCACAAGTTTCTCCTACTAAAGCTAAACAGGAAAAAAAAAAAAAAAAGATCAAAGAAACTTTCAACAGTGAAATCAGGGCACGTAAAATTGAAATAGGCGTTTCTCGCAACATTTAACTCTTTTGATTGCAAGCTTTCTCTCTCTAAAAGGAAGCGCCAGAGGAGACAGAAACACGGTCAAAAAACGCGTGCCAATTTTTTTTTTACTTATTCAGCACCCCTAAAGCACAACCTCTCACAATTCCCAAGGTCTGTTTTGCAGCATCTTTCTGAGGCAGGTAAGCTGCTACTTTTGTTTAAACCACGGGAAGAGAAGTCAGGACACAAACCCTGCACCTAAACAGCGACTGGATGAGCAAACCTGGCTGAACGGGAGTATAACCGCTGGTGCAGAACGAATGGGCAGAAAACATTTTGTTTGGAACAAGTCTAATTTCAGTCCCATCTCTACAGAGGTACAAGCTTAAGGGTTTTATTTTCTAAAGCCCTGGACATGCTACTTTCTTTTCCTAGAAAAGCCTGGTCTCGTCTCTGGACTATCGAGAGCCCTGAACCATCTCCTGGGCTCTCTGCACAACTAAAGCTCGCCTGAGCAATCCCCAGCTGCCTCACACAGCAAGGCCGAGCTGCACAAAAGTTGTGTTTTCCTTCCAGCTGCCCAGAGCAAAAGAACTTTCCCCTCTCTCCATCCTTGTCTGGCATCATCAGAGCACTGCGCTGAATCCAACAGTCTGGCCCTCTCTGTGCCTAAAAGGCATGAAGGACATGGAGGAACCGTGGGCTCTATCACATGCAAAATTTCTTCTGCAGCACATCAGGATCAGACATGATCTCTTCTGACACGACATCAAGAAACGGTTTTGTTTCTTTCTTTACCCCAAGCTAAATGAAGGGTTTATATCCCGCTTGTGGTTAATGCCCGTGTTCAGAGCCGTGTATCCTTCGGAGCGTCTCTGCTGGATCATGCACCGCCGCCTCTGCAGCAGGCAGCCCATAACCCACCGAGAACCGGCTCCTCAGAGGTGCTTGCTCCGTACCTGGCAGGGTTCTTTTCCTTTCCATTCATTCCATTATTATTCCCTTTGCCTGCTGCTTGGTTTTGGTGCCTCTCCTGGGCTGGGGGAGCAGAGCAGCAGCCTCAGCAGAGAGGGAGCCCGGGCCAGGAGCACGGTTTTGACTTTTGGGGATTGCAGGGGTGGCAGGTGGGCACTTCCTGCCCAAACACGGCTCACCTCAGCAACACTTGTCATTCAGGCAGCCCTGAACTCTCCCAACAAAACTGCTCTTTCCTTCTCTCCCTCTTCCATCAAAGCCTCCTCGTTGGAGGAGCAGCTTTGGAAAAGATGAAAAAACAAAGGGGAGTGGCGGGAAAAAAAAAATGTAGTGGCTTCAGTTATTTTACCATTCCAGTGTGGTCTTCTCCTTGCCAGACTTGGATTTTTCACACCTTGGTGGGCATTTGTGTAACGGTGGGAAAGACTGTGCCATTCCCATCGCAGCAGGAAATGTCCACCACAAATTCCCCACCACAGATGCAAAGCACCCGAATCTTAATTCTTTAGCAAAGATAAACCTGCAGGTAGCTGTTTATCAAATATTTTTTCTTTAAAATAATTACTTCATTTGTCAGCAGATGACTATGATCAGCATAACTGAAACGAAAACTGGTAGAACTCTTTTTAAAAAATATTTTCCTGCATAAATTAATTAATCAACACTCAAAAACCTCTTTCAGAAAAGAGAAAACTTTACAGACAAAGGGAGCTTTTCAGTCAAAAGTTCCACCTTTGTGAATAAACACAGTCCCAGATATGAGTAAAACCCGAAGCGCCATCAGGACAGGGAGCAACCAGAGGAGCCAACTGGAAGTTGTGCCATTTTTCTCTCTTCTTAATATTGAAACCCCTCTTTTTTTCCTCATGAGCTGAGTGGATTTCTGTAGCACTTTCATGTGCACAGAAATTCAGACCAGGAGCTGTGTGTTTGTATTAACCAAAAACATGTGGCAACACGCTACACGTGTAGATAAACAGCACGGTTAATTGAGAGAAACGTTCTGCTCAGCGTTTTGCTTATTCTGCTGCGCCTGTTGAGTTGGTTCGCATTTATTAAATAAAAATTAAACTGAAAAAACCCCGATGTTCCTTAAAACTCCCCATTGAAAAGCTGCAGTTTTTAAAAAAATGAATTTCCTGATCTCTACACGGAGCTTAACTATAATACATGAAGTTTTTTACTCTAGACAGACACCAGCGTTTCTTTCATATGCCAAATTCTTTAAGCCGTATTACTTGGAAATCGAAATTGATGGAGGACATCTGATCTAAAAGATTCTTTTCTTTAAGTTTAATATGCCACATCACATGATCTTGTCAGGTGGGATCATGTCACTGATATTCCTGCCATAATGTGAATCGGCCATGTATAAGTTGACTGTACCAATACAGCAAAAGGACACAGATTTTTTTTGGCAGTGTCTTTGCTGACTTTCCCCCTTTTCTTCTCTTCTTTTTCAAGCGGAAAAAAAATCTGAGTTACTCGCAGGGGCTAAATCACCAAGAACCTTCTACCAAGGCCAAATTCCCAATCTGTGTTTTGTGTGGGTGGATCAGAGCACCAGTAATAGGAAAGCCATTAGATGAAAATAAAAGACAGCTTTCCTACCATTTTCTTTTGGTTGCTATGGCATTTTACTTCCCCAAAATTCAGAAAATTCAAAATCCTGTTTGTGGAATCTCCTTTCTCTGGCTGATTTTCCCTCTCATTCTATCATTAAAACACAACAAGAGGAGCAGTATCTGAGGTCATCTTTCACCTGAAGACCAGGACCAATAAATGAATAAATTTACAGGGCCCCTGACCTGTTACAGAACTCCTGGCAGCCCAAACCATGACGGGTGGCAGAGAAAACCTGTCTGAAATCCTCGCTGTGCCCTGAGAAGGGACGGGGGCCAGATTCCGCTTCCACTGGCACCCTTCTCCCTCTGCTGAAGGATTTGATGGTGGAATTTGGCCACGTGCAGCCAATTCCATACCTGGGCTGTTGGGTGCTTATCTCTCAATGCAGAGACACAAGTTCATGGCACCGTGGCACTCAAACTGTAATCCATGTGGATTTCTTTTGTTCTGGAGGGAAGAAACTGATCCCTTCTGCTGGTAACCAGGAAATACAACTGGGCACAGCTTTCTGCCAAGAACGTGTTCTAGCAGAGTTTCAAACAATCTTTTTGAGGTCTCTTTCCCGTGCCCTTTCCAACACACAGTGGTTTTCCCTTGTTCTGGTGAGTCTGGTCCCGGCTCTCCCTTTGGTCCGTGATGCTTTTCACGGGGCTCACGTTTTCACAATGAACTCAAACAGCAAATAATTCACTAAGAAAACCCAAATACCTACACAAGGCTCCAAAATTCGTCTTGCTCATCTAAGCCACAACTCCAAGCTCGCTCACCAGGCACAAGGTGTGCAAAAGCCAGCTGCCTGCACTGCTTGTGGTTCCAGATTAGCATAATTTATCCTCAACTGTGAAGGTTATTTAAAACACAGAAAAGCAGCTTTGCCAGTTCTCATTTTATCCCACACAGAAAGCTGCCTTAATTTGCAGTCGGTGGGGAAGTCAGCTGTTCCACCTGGGCCACGACAGGCTGCCCATTCCTGCTCCTGCTGCTATCCTGGTGTGGCTGCGGGAACGTTTCTGTGGGAATAAAGCTGCTTGCTAAAAATAGAACAGGGGAAAAAAAAAAAGAAAAAAAAAATCAAGCTGCTTCTAAATTTTACATGTAGTTCTCCTGCATGCAAACTGAGAGCAGCTCAGAAATGTCACTTCACCAGGCTACGCAGCTCTAAGAGCGCCTTGCAAAGCAGTGAGGGTTCTCCAAATCCAGCCCAAACCCAGGAGGAATTTTAAGAGCCAAGTCTGATTTGGACATGTTTAGACTGCCCATTATCAGCACAAGAATGGTTAAATTAATAACACCAGAAGTTATTAGTAAAGTTTAAAAAAGTCTTAAGTCTTCGTTAGTAACAATCAATGTGCTGTCTCGTTCTGGTTTGCAGCAGATACAGGAGAACGGCGATGTTCTTCAGAAGCTTGGAAGCATCTCGGTCTGGGCAAGGAGCTGCCTGCAGGTACCGAGCACTGCCCAGAGAGGAGATTAAAGCAGAAACAGATGATGTTGCAGCAGACGTGCTGCAATAAATAGAAATCTGCTGTTTTCTATTAGTTTGTGCCTTTATGGAACTGTCTAATAAAACCTGCTTTTCAGAACCTTAACGGTGCTACATGGAAAAAGATTAAATCTGTTTCATTCCACGGTAAGTAACAGGTATTACAGAGAAGACATGCCACGTTCTTTCTTATTCTAATTATTTCAGGAAGATGAGTTCTGCACGAGTGGGCAAAATCTGCAACAAACTTCTCCACAGATTCATGAAAACGAGGTGCCGCTGATCACAAATAACGCATTCCAACTGACAGGGAAAGATAAGTTACATTAGTTTGTATTTCTGGAGATGATCTAAGCCCTTAGTTATCTGTTACATCAAATGTCTCAGTTTTCCTGCTGTAATCTAATAGCCACCTTCAAGCTTGCCCTACATTTAAAATTTATACAAGTTTTTTCAGATGCTGCCATTTTGCCTCAGGCTTTGTAGGTGTTAAGCTCCAGTAATAATCTACACTGTTTCTTTAAGAAAGTTCATCCATTCACTTTAATTACATTTTCAGCCCTGGTTATTGTCCCTGTGCCTGCAAAGAATGTTTCCAGCCATAAAAAACCATTATCTGCCACAATTATGGATAACCAGAGCGTGGCCAGAGGGCAGAAATGCCACGGTGAAAGATTGTACCGCAATTCAGTGCAGAATTTATAACTTTCCTCAGGGCTAACTGTCAGCCTGATCACAATGCCTGACAAAAAGATCCAGTAAAGCAAATGCAGATGCTTCTTCTTGCCTGCACGGTTGCTCTTTTTAATCTTTTTTTTCGTTAAGGTGCAGTTTGTTGTGATGCATTAAGTTGCAGCCACTGTGGATGCAGCACCACAGAAAGGATGCCCTGCCTGATTCGCTTTGCTGGGACACAGATTTAGACCATGCAAGTCCAGCACCACGGTTTGGAACACGCATTGTTCCTGTGCAGCCAGGACACCTCTGAGGAGCACAGAAAACACCGCTGTGCATTTGCCCTGATGGCCCTGATGCAGCTCAGCTTCGGTTGCATCTTGTCCTCTCTGCTCCTGGGTACAGATGGAGACAGAGATAATTTCCCACAGCTTCCCATGTTACTGCTCTTGCAACATTAGATCTTCCCATCACTAATTCTTGTGGTTATTAACATCCAGAGGAATGCCAGGCTGGAAGAAAGATTAACTTTTTGACACAGCATTTGAGTATATTCAATTATTTCTCACATCCCATCAGGACAGAGGTTTGTATTGCACCTCCCGAAGTGGGATTTCAACAGAAGAGGGCAAGAAGATCGTGAGTCCCATCACAATATTTCTTCATGAGAAGAATAATATAAATCTTTCTATTTCTTTTTTTTCCAGCCAGAAATCTCAAAGCACAATACAAACACAACTCAGAATTATCCTTCTTGATTTTGTGGTGAAAGAAAACTGAGCAGCTGAGAGGGGCTGGGGTGGCATTCTTGGTGCCTATGCAGCGTCCAGCACAGCAGCAGGAGCTGCCATCCCACCCCTGCACATGGGAGCCACATTTTTGGATCCTTGTGAAGGAATAAAGAAGGTTCAAGCCTTTGGTGTGCTCCAGACTCACTTTGCCTGTGCTCAGGTGCTGGTCCACATTCCCACAGAGCAGATGAGCCCCGAGGTTGGATTTTGCCTGATCTCAGACTTTCAGACAGAAACAACAGGGGCAAAGCCAGGATCTGTTGTTCTTGGTTTTTAACAGAGGATGCTGCCTTTCTCAGCAAGAGCGCAGCTGCTCGAAGGCGAGTGCAGGATAAAGACCTTGAAAACAAATTTGATTTCTACACCAATCTCTCCCCGGTGTATCCAAAAACGCTGTGCTTCTAATGCGACAATAATGCCTTTGGACATCAGGAAGCCAGGGGCCTTTAAAGGTGTGGCCCTGGGTGTCCACAGATCAGACTGAGAGAATTCTCTGTAGATCAGCTCAATTTTCCTCACTTTTGTTTTAATCAAAGGAATTCGAAACACAGAAAAGATAGAGGTTACAAATTTCAGCCAAGATGGCAGCTGTGTTTTGTGCGGTTCTAGGTAGTGCTGTGGGATAGCTTAGTGGGAAGGTTCTGCTCAGCAAAACCCCTCTGAATTCTGCTCAAAACTTTCTGGGTTTCCTTCTCTGAGCACAAACAGTTCCAACCCAGATGCAGCAGAACTCTCTGCAGAAGAAGCATTTCTCCCAGTCTTTGAGAAAGCAAATCTTCCCCAGTTCCTACCACCCTAACCCCACTCTGGCATGAACAGGTCACAAGATTTGGCACCTCTGATCCCACTTCAAACTCAGCTTCTATCCAAAACATAATCCGAGGTAAAACTCCACCCCTTGGCGTATCTTCAATAAAACATCATTCTACCTGAACCTCAGAAAAGATAAACTATTAAAGTAATAAGAGGATAATTTAACCTCTTTAATCAGATAATCCTCCAGCACATTGGACATTTATTTGCACGGTATATTCTACCGTAATGAGTTTGCAGCTCAGATTTAAACAATTCCCCACCCTCAGAAAAAAAGCTGAAGGAAGTGGTTGAGACATTCCATATCTCAGGTGCCATTATGTGAATGTGAAAACAAATGAGTTTAATTGGGGAGAAATTCATCCCAGACACAGGGCTCGCCCAAGGCCCTTGTCTGAGAAACCCCACTTAACTGCGCCCTAGCACAGAGCAGCTACACAGGCACTGGATGCCAATTAAGCCCTACTTATCTTTTTAATGAAGGGCTGAATCTGAAAATGAATTATTGTTTTGATGTGTAAATGCTGTTGGTTTGGTAAGGCAGTGAAAGGATTCTATCTGGGGGGACAGGCAAAAAGGAAGCGATGAAGGGTTTGCATGATCATACACGAAAACGTTACGGGCCTCCCCATGGCTCTCCAGGAGCGTGGAGAGCAGGGCCCGGCCCTCAGACTAAAACTGCAAATTCAGCAGCCCTGGATCCATCTGTGCCTTTGTGCCAGTTTCAGCCAAGCGTTCCTTTCAGAGACCAAAACAAACAGAACCGCGTCCCTGAAAACCAGAATGTCTCATTTCAGTGTTTGCTAAAATAATTGGTTCATTTTCTAAGCAGTCATTCATTTTCATATTTCCCTCAATGTCATAGAAATAAGTGTTAAGTGTTCAAAAATAAAGAAACTGTTTTACTTTGGGCCAAGCCAAACATTTCTTTCCGCTTTTCCGTAACTTTTCAATTGTTGAAACTATTTTAGATCTTTTTTTTTTTTTTATTACTTTTTACCAGGATTAGTTAATTGTTTTCCCAAATTTAGAATTGTCCAGGAGAAGCAAACCTGCCAATTAATACAAGTCAATATATGCAATTAATTAGAAAAAAAGACTAAATTACTAAAAGTAATTTTAGTCTCATTTAAAATTCAGGTTAGGGAAAAGTTGTCCTGATTTCTTTAGGTGTTGCTGGGCTGTGGCATTACCTTAAGCAGTGCACGTCTTTCAGGTGGCTGGAGTCCTGAACAGGGATTTTTGGAAGACATGTTCCCTGATACTGATCTTTGGAAAGGAAAACATTTCCCTTACTACGAAACAAAAATGAAATACGGTGCTTGCTCCCACCTCAAGTGCCAAAGACCCGTGAGCTGGTTTGGATCTCCCCAATAAAGGCACTGAAGTTCATTGGGTTTTCAAACCCCTGGGATCCACCACTGGTGAAAATACAGCGTGCAAAAATTAGGGTTGTGCTGTCCCAAGCAATCACCTTCAGCTTGTGGTCTCCAGACCTGAAGCAGTGCAGGGACCTGGATCAAACTTTCAAAAAGGACGCCCATAACATGAAAGTTTAAATATTTTATAAAGAAGTGCGCTCAGCCCATGGTAAGAAGATGAAAATCACCAACGCAGAGGAGAATCCATCTGAAAGTGTGGGAGATTTTCATGGTTTTCCCAGTGGGGTTTTCACCTCCTCCTTAACAATCATAAGTAGTGGGACGTAGCTGTTTGAAGACATCAACACAGAAATTGTTTCACTGTGTTAGCAGTCATAACTCTACTTTAGGAATTGTGATTAATTGATCGTCAGCTACACGGATATCTCACTTGCAAGAATAAACTGCCTAGGACAGGTTGTGTCACGTGGATTTGAGGAACAGCTAAAACTGTCCAAAGTAACCATTTCTAAAGGACAGGGGCTGGGGTGGGGTGGAGGGGATCACTGGTCTTTCTCACCTGCGAAATGCACTGACTTTCTGAGATACGAACAAGAACCGTGATTTAGGTGTGAAGAATGTAAATTAATCTTTATCCATGGGCCTCTGTTATTTAAAGTATCCCTGGAAAATATCATCGGAGACCCACACTCTTGCACTGCCCCCTCATATATCCATGCACAGCTTTGGGGTCTACGATTCGAGATGTTAAATTCCAGTTTACAATTTAAAAAAGACAAAATGCCATCCTACTGCTAACTTAAATCACCCTTGTTTCTGCCCCACTTCATTACACACACGAAATTCCCTTTGCATGGCTGCAAGATCAAACCCCTCATCCCAGATTGCAATTACAGAGCAGACAGGGAGTAGGTGCCATCCCCTCTTTGCAGGGTCCTACAGCTCATTAGCCAATCGTATTATTAAGAAATTCTCAGTTTTAATAAATGAAGGTGGTGCTCATCTCAGGGCTGAGAATGGATGTTTTTATGGAAATAAATACTTGATGCTTATCTTCACAGCATCTCCTTAAGAAAACCATTATCACTTCAAAATAGTTCCTCCGAGCGAAAAAAGTACAATTACGTAAGTCTTGTGCAAGCCAAGCCAGGAGGAGATGCCAGCTTGTGTTTATGTTTTTGCCGTATTTTAGACCCAAAAAATCAGCCATGGAATAATCTGGTGAAACTTAATACCATTTCAAACCTATAAAGACCTGGTGTTTCAGCCACCCACAGCAGAGCAAATGCCTCTGACAGGCTCCTTTCCAGCTGACTCACAAATTAAATCCGGGTTTTGAACCTGCATTTAGTGAGAGCTTGTTTCTCAAGTAGGTCCACGGAACAACGAGGTAGCAGAATCCAGTACTTTGCTTAAACGTTAAAAATCATCCACTTAAGGGGAGCAATTATCACTGATCCTTCATGCTAGCTGCTTACCATTTAATATCTTACTCCTTAAGATATGAAAATAAGTTATTTTAAACCTCCTAAAGTAGATTTGAAGAGTCTCCTAAAATTTCTCAGGACCAGTCTCATTTAGAAGTAAGTGGAATTATGTTCAGAAGCTACTTAGATGCTTTAAAAAAATCCTACTTGATATTTAAAATACATAGCCCTGAAGTAATCTTCCCTTCAGTACTTCTTGAAATCAAGCTTAAAAAGATGGACTTCGGAGCCAAGACGCATCTTTGCATCTGCATTTTCTGCTGGCTGGTTTTCCTGCTGCAGCACTGCACTGCACTGCTGTGTCCGCAGCCACATCCCAAATACCACCACGAGACCCAAACTGCTGTTCTGGGACTGCTGGGTGACTGGGGAAGGGCCTGCGCTGTGATGGGCACACATCAATCACAGCAAGAACAACACGAAAATATCGTCTCTGGTAAATAAAAGGGCTTCAAAACGTGTCTTTTTTGCAAAGTGCTTTTCTCTGGAAGCGTTAAACGGCCAAAATCGACCTTCTTCACCACATTCTGCAGAGATTAAGACTGCTGGCAAAACGAACTCTTTAAATGGCTTGGGAAATAATGTCTCCCAATACTCAAGCTTGTTACTCTGAGTACTCTGTACTTGCTAACTTAGAAGTATAAAGTTTGGAATGTGTAGTTCATGTTTAGTCCTTGCAGTATACAGGAATGTGGATTTTACAGTTTTTTATTAGTGCAAACATTTAGAAAGCAAAAAAA